>PVLD010036074.1:0-11258 GCA_004027595.1 Dinomys branickii | reverse complement strand
CACCGTTTTGTCTCACCATTTGGGTCCTTTCATTTTGAACTTCCTAGTCTCTAAAATTATTAACTGAATAAATGTATATTTTTACAGTTGACCTGATCAATATTACCTTGTTATAGCAGCAGGAAGTGTGTACAGACAGGAAAGTTACAAAAATAAGCACAGATTGACAATGACTTGTAAAAACTATCCCATTTATTAGAGCGCTGCCCTTTTTTGTGGGATCTCTTGCTCTCCCTCTGTGTCCCATTCTCCCTCTCCCTCTCTCTCTCTCTCTCTCTCTCTCTCTCTCTCTCTCTCTCTCTCTCTCACCCTCCCCAAGGACTTTTCTGTTTCTCATTCTCAATATCCATCATTCAGCAAAAGGCAAACACCTTCTTTACCAGAACTGGAATGAGATCTAAAGTTTGAGGAGCAAAAACCTATAAAAATCTGTTGAATTTAAATAGACTTTGAGCAATTGAAGGCTCAAATGTAACACTTAAAGTAATTTGGTTCAGACATAAAACACCTGCCCGTGGTCCGAATCCAGATGGGGGAATGGAAATCCTAGGAGAGCCATAGCAGCAACCCACAATAAGGACAAAGAAGGCCAGTTATCTTGGAAGGCAAATGTCCTGAAAGAAATTGTGTGAGGAGCTGACCTTTGAAAGGCTCAAGATCTAGTGTGGTTTGCTAAAAAGTGTTTCACGCTGTTTACTTAAGAATCATATATCTACTTTTAATATTCACTCAATTTCTCTCGCTTTAATGCCAATAAAATACATGTTTGTCACATCAAACATTAAATTTCAACCCTAGGGAAAAAAAAACATTTCAAATGTGTTTTCCCAAATGACTAGAGCTGCTCGAAAGACAAATCAAGGGGAAGCTGGGCCATTGGCAGGGAAATTGGGAGGAAAATGTGGGAGGCCTAAGGCAAATGCTGGACCTGACATGTGTAAGTGGCCATAATTTCCAGAGGTGACTTCCGTAGTCCAGTGAGCTGTCTAGGGCACGGAAGGAAATTCCGGGGCGATCAGAAATCCTCTGCATGTTGCCTAGGACAGGAGAGGAAGTGGAAGAGTCAGAAGGGGCAGTTCTTGTTTATTTTTCTTTACTTTTATCAGTGCACAAACAAGGGTTCAACAATAACAAGAACACAGAAATGAAAAACAACTCACCATATCCCCACATAACCTATCAATTTTTATGTACTTTTCCTATGTACCTTTTACTTTACAAAGTTGTAAACATTATGGAAATACGCTCATGTGTTTCCTTCTTTATAAAATATTATATTCACAAAAGTTTTCTCTTGCAATATGTATTCCTCATAATAGATCTTACTTCTAGGGGCTTCTCATTATTCCAAAGGCAGTGATCATAATTCAGCAAGCCTAATGTGGGGCATTTAGGTTGTTTCATATTTTCAGCTTTTATAAACAAGGTTGTGATGAACATCCTGCTGCATATGACATTGTAACCTCTTGAAATATTTTCCCCACATAAATTCCTGGCAGCTTAATCACCAGGTGAAAGGGTATAAACATTTTAATATTTTTTGAAAAATACTGCCACACTGATTTCTTACAACAATGGAATCAGTGAATTATATCACTACTCTCTTGAAAGAACAGTAGAAAGCAGACCTAAATTATTTTGCTAAAAATGTTACCTCATTATTGTTTTAGTTACATTTTTCTGATTACTTCTATAATTGAATATATTTACATATCTTTGATTTGTTAGCTACATTTTATTCTCTGAAAACTATTTTCTCATTTGTTTATTGGTCATTTATGTACTGGGGCTTCTAAGTGTTCTAATTGATATATTAGGTAATTTATGTAATTCAGGAAATATCTTCCTATCATGTTTTCACCAGGTTTTATTAAACAGAAAATAATAAAGTATGTATTCACATGATTTTATTTCCATTCTTGGTAGAAAGACTTACCATTGTAGCTTCTGTATTATTGTGTATAGGCTGCTAGATTCAACATCCAAAAGAATAGGGAAAGAACATAACATTCTAGCTTTGAAATCAGAGAAAATATAATTTGAATCTAGGGCAGCATGGGGTGGATTTCTTTGGCTTAAAACTTTTTAAATTGTACATCAGCCCCTTTAATGTCAGAATAGTGTTAATTTCATGGAGACTTGATTTGGTAAACAAAAAACTGAACTGTCAGGGAGTGAGAGTGCTCAGGTCATGACATATTTACAGCATGTAAAAACCTACAATTGCCCTACAGCCACTCTTTAATGCTGTAAACCTGTGACCTTGAATCTGACTTATTTGAGCAAGGGGAATCTTGCAAGAGGATTCTCAAGTGAATTTCTCTTTCGAGCAAATTCAGAAAGAGAACTTATCTTTACAATTTTATTGCATTTCCAGTGCTTTCATGTTTGCATCAGAAGTGAGAAATTTCCCTTTGCCCCACTAAAAAGAAAAAAAAAACAATTCCTAGCTGAAATATACCAGACCACGCTCCATAACCCTTAGGATTGTATAGTTGTTGAGGGGATTTATGAAAATTTGTTTCAATTTTTGGGTCTTGTCACACATTCTGCTAGCTCATAGCAGCTGCGTCCCACTCTTTTTCACTGTTTTGCAGCTTTTGAGCACAAGAAAACAAATTAAGAAAGAATTATAAGGGGAGGAGGAACTCCTGCTGGCAGATAGTGAAAATAATTGTGTCATAATGGGATAGGTTGACCTAAGAACAATTCTTTAGAAAAACCTTAGCACTTGGTATGTAACACTATAAAAACACTGGCTTTTTAATTTTATTATCAAAGCTTCTTTAAAATAAGGACTTATCTAACAAAAGAGGTAAAAGATCTTTTCAATGAAAACTACAGTACTCTGAAAAAAGAGCTCGAAGAGGATTTCAATAAATGGAAAAACATTCCCTGCTCATGGTTAGGAAGAACCAACATTGTGGAAATGGCCATACTACCAAAATTGTTGTACAGATTCAATGCAATTCCCATTAAACTACCATGATCGCACCTCACAGATCTAGAGAAAACATACCTTCAGTTCATCTGGAACCAGAAGAGACCCAGAATAGCAAAAGCAATTCTGGGACACAAGGTCAAGTCAGGTGGAATCACAATCCCTGACCTGAAATTATACTACAAAGCTATTGTAATAAAATCAACCTGGTACTGGCTCAAAAACAGACTTGAGGATCAATGGAACAGACTGGAAGATACAGCCATAACCACAAATACACTCAGCCACCTAATATTTGACAAAGGGGCCAAACAAGCCCACTGGAAGAAATATAGCCTCTTCAATAAATGGTGCTGGAAAAATTGGCTTGCCACTTGCCGAAGACTGAAAATAGATCCAAGTCTATCACCATGCACCAAACTCAAGTCAAAATGGATCACAGATCTCCATATTAAAACAGAAACACTGAATCTATTGGAAGAGAAGGTAGGTAAAAATCTTGAAGACATAGGAGTAGGCAGAGAGTTCATGAACAAAAATGAAACTGCAAGGGAAACACTTCAAAAAATCGATAAATGGTACCTCATCTTAGTGAAAAGTTTTTGCACATCTAAAGAAATCACCAGGAGAATAAAAAGAAAACCTACAGATTGGGAAAAATTCCTAACTGGCTGTCCCTCAGACAAAGGCCTTCTATCTAGAACATACAAAGAATTAAAAAACATGAACCTGTCCAAATTCAAAGACCCAATCTAGAAATGGGCATCTGACATGAACAAACACTTCTTAGATAAAGAAATACAAATGGCAGATAAATATATGAGAAAATGTTCTATATCTTTAGTCATTCGAGAAATGCAAATAAAAACAACATGGAGATTTCATCTCACCCCAGTAAGATTGGCCAGCATCAAGAAATCATCCAATAACAAATGCTGGTGAGGCTGTTGAGAAATAGGAACTCTGCTGCACTGCTGGTGGGAATGCAGACTGGTGAAACCACTGTGGAGATCGGTTTGGAGATTCCTCAGCAAACTAGGTCTAGAGGTCCCACTCAACCCAGCTATCCCCCTTCTGGGGATTTTCCCAGAAGATCTGAAAACAGCATATCACTGTGATATATGTGCACCCATGTTTATAGCATCACAATTTGTAATAGCTAAATCATGGAAACAACCCAAATGTCCATCCACAGAGGACTGGATTAAAAAACTGTGGCATTTTTACACAATGGAATATTATTCAGCTGTAAAGAAAGACAATCTAGGGGCTTTTAGAGGCAAATGGTCACAATTACAGACCATACTCATAAGTGAGGTAAACCAGATGTGCATGTGCAAACAGTGTATAGTATCATTAGTGTAGGAACCTGGAGGTGAGAATATAGATCGGGAGGTATGAAGGGAGACTGCTCAAGGGTAGAGAGCAATCGGGATGAAGGGAAGGAGAGGAGGAAGAGGAGGATAGCTGAGTAGGTATGTATGTACGTACGGGATGGCTGACATGGTTGCACTGTTGTCTCATGTCATATTGATGTGGGAAACAATCAGTGATTAGGTGTTTGATCAACCTTGTATGTCTATTTGTATTGTCCTGAGTATATACTTTGAAGCTATCAACATGTAATACAACCACCACTGTCGATCCCCTGCCACCTGTAGTTCGGTTTTTGTACTGTTCTTGTGCCACTGTGTGTATGTTTGTTAGTATTTTTGTTCTTTTACTTTTAAAATAAAATAAAAAATAAAATAAAATAAGGACTTATTTAGGATACATATTTATTCTTCATATCCTACAGAATACTTAAAATCTACCAGTTTGGGCTATTCATGTGCCATAAATTCTATATGCTAATTTTTATTTGTTTTCCTGGTACATTTGTTTTATTGTCTTCTTTTCCATAATTCACAAAGTTTGTCGCCTTTATCTCTTAAAATGCTTGAACCCACCCAAATTTCTCCTTTCTTATTTCTAGTAGTAAATATATATATTTTAGCTCTGGCCCTTCTCCTGGGTTCTGAACATATATACCTGACATTTTTTGTATTTTTAACAAAATATTTCCTGGCTCATACTCTGTAGCTAATCAAGCTTACAATCTTCGACAAATCTGGACCTCTTCCAGTGTTCCCATCTCATACATCTAAAGGAAGCTCAAGATCTTAATGGAGTGTCTGAATAAGTCTGATCTTTCACAATCCACAGTTAATCAATTACCATGTCTGTTAATTCTAATTTTTAATGTCTCAAATATCACTATTTCAATCTATTTTTGGCTGTCTTTTCTTAATCTATTCCTTCATAATCTCTTACATGGATTTTTACAAAAGTCTCCTAAAACGATTCCCAACTGCTACCTTTTCTCAAGAGAAACCAGGAGTTTTATTAACTGTCGTCTTATCATTTTAATATCCTGTTTAAAGACATTTGAAGATTTCCCATTATCTTTGACATGATTTACAGACCTGATTTCTGACTCTTTGTGACCTCTAGGTGGCCAATTCTGAGAATTCTTCAAGATTTAACTCAAAGATCACCTATTCTGTGAAAGTCTCTCATTATTCTCTCTTCCTGGGTCATGTTCTCACTTCCATTTCCCATAAAGTTAGGCATTTTCTCTTACTTCTATAACAAATTATGTATAACTCATTATGGCATATATCACACTTTACTGATCTGTGTTATTTATTACGTTGTTTTCTATGTTAGATAGAACATCTCTGAGGGAAGAAACGAGCAGTCCTGGCAATCATATATCATCCCCTACCACTTAATATGTTAGCCCCCACATAAGCTTGCTGAGTGAATAAAGAATAATGAGCAATGTGCTTTATCCTTCCAGTCATGTTTTCTCCAGTTGCCCTAATTAACTCATAGACACTGGGTTTTCCATCCCATCCAGAGGGACCTAATCCCTAAGACCATGATTATTTTAATTTTTAAATCCCCTTTCCTTTCAACAAGACTGTTTTATTATACATTTTAAAGCTACAATTTGGCTATTTTATACAAAGAAAGTGCAGCCAGAAGACTTAAAAATGTTTTATTATGACAACCTAACCTATCCAGAGACTCAATATTGTTGTGTTTCTTCTATAGGCTGTTTTTTTGGTATCAATCTATCCTGCAACTTCAGAAGTTTAACTTCTTGTTTGATATTAGAAATTCCACAGTACTCCTCTTAAGCCTCTTCCTACTTCATTTCACTGCTTCTTAAATATTTTTAATGTTCTCAGGAGTCCACCAAGTTTTGCTATATGAGCATCGTCCCTCTTTGATGATTCTTAGTGTGAAAGTTTGATTCCTTTATCAAGACTTTACCTTCCATCTCTCATTTTTTTACATCTTTTCTTTTTGTGTTTTCTGCTTTTCTTTCTGTGCCTTTCACCTGCCTCAAATTCCATTATGGCCCTCCTTTTTCAGAGATTTTCCCCTTTCTGCCTGTTTTCTAGGTAGTCAGCTTCTTTGTTGGAGTATATTACTCTCTTTCCTTCTATCTTTCTTTGTATCCCACCTTCCACTTGCCCACACATACATTTATTCATCTGTTTATTTTCCTTTTCTCCTCTGTGAGATTTCACACAGTCTACTATAAACTGTGGAAACCCATGTCTTCCTCCAGTGTCGCTCCCGCTTGCTCCTTCCTGGTCACTGTGCCTGGTTGCTGTTGCTTTTTCTACTGTGTTTGTTTCCATGGCCATTTTTTTAAGCAGAAGTACCCTTGTTTATCCAGGTTCACTGGTTGTTCAGTATTAGTTTACTTTTCTTTCTAAATCCCTGAAAATGACTAACCTTATTAATGTATTTGATATATGGTATGGGGTCCTAAGTGTATGGGTAGAAGAATTAGAATATTTTGTATTTTGCAATGTTGAGAAAACCAGCTAAATATTTGAAAAAAGCATCACCTCATGTCATTCACTGCAATAAGCTCCAGATTAATTCATGATATATCTAAATAAAATATGAAATGATAAAAGCTGGGAAAATACAATTTAAGAATTAATAGGTTGGGGGAAAACTTTCAAAGCAGAAAAGCAATGAAAAAGTCACCAAGTAAAAATTATATATATTTATGTACAGAAATTATCATTTTTTATATATAGCTAAAATAACAAAATTACAACTAGCAAATAAATTAAATAACATTGTAAGGAATATGATCAAAGGCTAATGCTCTTAATGTACACTTACAATAATGTAACAAGTGTTACAATAAGGGGATAAATACAAATATTAGACAGTTCACAAAATTTTAAATATCAAATATAGTAATGCACATAAGTTAACACCATTTCTTATGCTATTGTATGTAAAGTGAGATGAATATTTTTATACATTGTTGCAAGGAGTATAAGGAGTCTTCCTGGGAAGGAATTCCCAAACACAGGTGCATGTATATATAAACACATTAAGTATGTGAACTGTAAATTATTTACATTATAGTCTTCTGAAAATGTATGCTAAGGAAATGTAAAGAAAAAGCACACAAAAGGTTTTTCTTTGTCTGTTTTGTTTTCTGTCTTTGGTTTTTTTGTCTTTTGTGTTTTTCTGTTGTTGAGAGGATTAATTGTCTGACCAATTTTGCATGTCTGTATATGGGTTCATATATTTACACATCGAAGATATCAATGGATAAAGCAATAACCACTGTTGAGATCATGTCACCTTGTCTGTAGATCAGTTGTGATTGTACTACGTTTTATGCTAATTTGTGTCTGTTTGTTAATATGTTTTTGTGCTTTTATTTAAAAAAACAAAAGCACTATTTATAAGTATGTAAAGGTAAATTAAATAGCCAATAAAATGAATATATTTACAAACATCCTTAGGTATAATGCAATACAATACTAACTTCCACGTTTCAGCATAATTCAATTCTTGTTGAGATAATATGACAATAAAAATACAGATGCACAATTGTGTATGCAAAATCATATTCATTTTTAGAATATCGATATTGTGCATAAAAGTCAAGTAAATTTATCGAAGTATTTATGATGTTATTATAAATAATTTTAGTTATAAAAATATCCTTTCACATTTTCTTATGATCATATTTTACTGAGATATGAAACATTATTTTATAATGGAAATACACAAATCTTGCTTTATTTGGTTGATATATTCTTCTATGTTTAGCATTTCTTTGAATTTCTTGGAGACTTATAAAACTTTTAAAAATTTAAGATTAACTTCTCTACTTTTAGCTATGATTTTTGCATCTTCCAGTTTTCTTTTAATTTCTTGCACCCTTTTCCAGATGTTTTCCAAAATTTCATTTCTTTACTGATGTGATGATTATATTCAATTGAGGATATAAATTATTGTGATTATATTCTTTTTTTTCTTTTATTTTTTTTTTGTCTTTTTGAGACAGGGTCTTGTTATGCAGTTTAGGTTGGCCTTGAGCTCATTTTGTTGCCCAGGCTGGTCTTGAACTTGTAATGATACTCCTGCCTCAGCCTCCCAAGTGCTAGGATTACAGGTGTGTGCCACCGTGCCCGGCATCTATAAGTATATTCTTGAAAGCATAGGAAGTAAAATATTGCATCTACCACCTACTACTACACTTACTAACTAATGTCACACCTAAATATTGCACCTACCATCAATTCTATGTGCCAGTTACTAGTGAATGTATATGACCTCTTTAGAAGGGATTCTCCTATTGTCTCTCAGATTTCTGCCTCCTTTGCCTTCCTCCTTTTGTCCCTTTCTTCTCTCTCTCCACTGCCTTTTTCTGGCATCCCTTTCTCTCCATCCCCTTCGTTATCCTCTCTTAACTCTCCCTTACTCTGTCTTCTGTTCTGACCAAATCTCTCTAACATTTTTTGCATACTCTTTTCCATTTGTCTTTTCATTTTGCTTGTTTTATATTTTCCTGTGAGAATTCTTTGGATTTTCCAGTGACATTTCTTTACCAATTTATCTAACAGTGCTTTCAGTTGGTCCTCTGGAATTCTGAAATGTTAGATTAACATAATCTTTTCTCTTCTTTTGTTAAGAAAAATAATCACTTTTATAATGTGATCAGTACTTGTCTTTGGGCTGTGACAGTCATTTTGCTGGTATATGTTCCTTTTACCTTCTACCATCGACCTTAGACCCTCCTGTGATTCCACTTGACATTGGTGCACATGATTATTCTTCCCTTTGTGAATTATGTTACATTCATAAATGCTTTATTGAGTCTTATTTTATTGATTTCTATCTATTTAAAAATTTATCCTCTCACTTCCTATTTTATGCTTATTCTACAATATGCAGGATCACTTGAAATTTTTATTAATATCTTATCTCTTCAATGTCTGAAATAATAAATGAAAATATGTAATTCTACTGAACTTAAAGGAGACCTTGAAGGAACCTAGTTGAGTCCTCTATAGAAACCAGTATTGATTTATTAGTACAACTCTTTGACTCAGTTCATTTTTACTAGTCTAGTGTCTAAATTGTTCAACTATGGAACTTCTACCTAATTCACATCCTTATTCATCTTTCAGATTCTCTGACAACACAAGATTATCCCTTGTCCATAAAATGCGTGACAGGAGGGTGAGAGGTGAAGGGTATAAACAAGGAATTGAGGTGAGTTATGTATATGTACCAACTCCTCACGAGGATTGTAATCATTACATACTGTAGACACATACTGTTGAAAAACTAAACAAGCACACAAAAGTAAATTTCTTCTTATATGAGTTTAGTTTTAAGATGTTCCATTTGTTTAATAGAGCTAGTGCATTTGTCGTTTGTTTCCTAAGATTAAATCTTTATTTTACAACTCTCTTTCTAGTTCCTACTCAACGCCCCCCAACACACCCAAAATATGCCTCAAAATTTGTTTCAGTGACTTTTCTTGCTGAGACAAAATACCCAATGCCCAAAATTAAGGAAGGGAAGGTTTATTTAACTCATTATTTGTAAATATTTCAGGCCCTAATTGGCTGGATCCAAGATACTGTGGCTTGGAAGAGGAGAACAGTCATGGTGGGTACAAAGTAGCAAAGCAACAAGAGGGAGAGAGACAAGCCTGTCTGTGTCCCTTCCAGTGTATCCAGTCTACCAGGATTAGAACAATCAGTGGACTGATCTAGCAATCATTACCCTTAATCCCACATTGTATTATTAGTAGATCACACACTTGAGATTCTGCCACCTCCTAAAACCTCTCTGACCACATGTTCTTTGGGCAGGGGAGGCATCTAGACACAAACTGTAACAAAACTATTCTGTAGAGGTTTTTTTCAAGCTGGATATGGCCAAAGCATTTGTAACTGTGACATGGATAGTAGAGAAGAAAATATTGGTAAGTTTGATGATATACTTGTCAGTTTTTCATCCCTTGGACCAGAAATCTGAGAAAAACAATTTAAAGGAGAAAAGGATTATTTGGGCTCACAGTTTCAGAGGTGAGCTGGCTCCACGGCAGTAATATAGCAAGTTACTTCATTATGATCTGGTTCCAAGGCAAAGATATTATGACAGAGATCATGACAGAAGAAAGCTACTCCAATCACAGTTGCAAGGAAGCAGAGTGGACTGTAATGAACCAGACAGGAAGAGGCCAGGGACCAGATACAGTTCCAAGGTCCCGAGGTCAGGCCTCCATGACCTACTTGCTCCAAGTACATCCCACCCGCTCCATAGCTCATTCATATGTGAACTTATCCATGAGCTAAACCATTAATAGAGCTAGTTCCCTCATAATGCAGTCACATATCCAGGGCTCTCATAATCAAGTTGACCACCAAGATTAGTCTGTATTTAAATACAGGTCATGGAGATTTTGCCCCATTATGTTTTGTCTTTTTCTGAATGAAATATAAACTAGAAATCAAAGCAGAGCCTAAACATAATATACTTTACCTAGAAGAAGTCCATATTGGTATAGAAAAAAATTGATAGCTTTAAAAGAATTCTAAAATATTTGTCTGATTCTACTTAATTGGCATATGCTAGACCTAACACAAGGAACACATGTATTTTATTTATTAAGTCACATAGCTGGTGTTTATTTGTAAATATGTGCTTGCATGAGTGTATGTGGATTTTTGCTTTGTTTTGAATGTATGAAGTACATATTTGTCTTTGATTAATTTTAGTAATTAATTCTCAGCAAGCACTAATGAAAGCCTGTATCTATCATTTTTCAAGAGAAGAGTTTGGTGGTCACAATTTTAGTTGTTTTTTTTCACAGCCTGATATCATGCACTCTATCTCTGATTAATGTAAATTGTTTCATTCTCCACAGAAGCACCAGAAATGGCAGAACAACTAAATCTCACTTTGACCTCATTCTGATAGTTTATAA
>PVLD010036073.1:0-11259 GCA_004027595.1 Dinomys branickii | reverse complement strand
CTGTGGTTGCTGTCACCTACCTAGGTGTCTGTATGAACAGTTGAGGAAACAATACCTCAGGGTCAGAGGAAGGTGGGGCTTGGGGCCTGTCACCCACAGGGTGGAAGCACGTACTGCTGGGCCCCAAGCCTGGTGGCCACTTGTAGCACCAACCCAGGCTGTAGGACCAGGGGCAGAAACTGAGGTTACTAAGGAGCTGCTGGGGCTCCACTGTCAACAAGCAGGTCCCAGGTTGTCCCCAAAGGCCGCACGTTTAGTAGGAAACAGCTGCCCTAGAGAGCCCAGGGGTGGGCGCTGGGCTGGGGCCTGCAGGCTAAAGCTCTGCTCTCCTCCATGGCTACTGGGGCCGTCGCCCAAGTGTGCCCTCTGTCCCCGCACCACCAGGGATCAAACCCATCTCAGGAAGCCGGCTGCTCTTTGCCAAGCCTTAAACCTTCCCCGGGAGAGTGGAGAGTGGTCAAACCCTTGGTCTGACCGAGAGCCCAGGCTGTGAGGCCACTCACACCCGGTCAGCTGCGGGCTCTCAGCCACGGGGATGAGCAGGGAAGAAAGGCTCCAGGGCCCAATTCACGTTCTGTGATGGTGACGCTTCTGCCCCAGCCCCGAACACAGGGCCAGAGGGGGCTTTCTTTATTCAGCCACTGCGCGGGAGGGCTGGGGCTCTCCCTGCTCACTTCACACACCAGGTTGCCGCACCTTTTCGCACCGCAGCACCAGGCCCTTGGAAGGGAAGGAAGGAAAGCAAATGGAGGCCTGAGAGCAACAAATTCCAGGGCTCACCAACAAATGCACACGGTGGGCAAATGGCCACTCAGGGCCAGCACAGAGCCTGCTGCCAGGCAGACCCCAGCCCTGAAACGTCGGCAAGCGCTAAGTAGAACGTGGGCCAAGAACATCAGGGCCCGCATGCGCGAGTCCAGTTCAGCTCTCCAGCCCAAGCACAGGGAAGAGAAGAAGCGGCAAAATGCCGAAGGGAGCAGAGGGGAGAGATGGGGCGAGGAGCAGTCATGGGAACAGGGCCACGGCGTGACCCCGGCCTGTGTGTGGCGATGCGGTGACAAGTCCCACCACCAGGCTCTGCGTGGGAGCAGAGTGCTGAGCGAGTCTGCTCAGGAAGGAGGTGGTAAACATATCCGGAATCAGCTGACAGAAAGCACCCAGAGCCTTTGCAACGTCAATTCCACTGCCTAAGTTTATCTACACAAGTATTAGCAGAGCGATTTATGAGGGATGCCAGTTAAGATTCCATCTTTACAGTGTACAAAAAGGCAGAGTTTAAGACGGAGTAGTATGAAGCTCTTAAAATTCTTGATCCAGGAAAAACGTTCCTACCATGGGAAATGTACAGATACACCCTCTATCTGGTCCCAGGGTGCAAGGGCTAAGTCCATATCTGTGTGGGAAACAGGAGAGTGGCCAAAGAAAACAGCAAAAAAATGCAAGCGAGGCACCTCTCGGTGGGCAGATTACACTCAGTGCTGCTCCCTGTTTAAGTTTTTAGTCTAAATCTATAATGTAGTCTTTTCATACTTTTAAAGCTACTAGTGAGTTGGAAGGAGGCTGCACGCACTAGAAATCTCACAAAAACAAAGTGTTCACCGAGGCGTCATTTTAGTTTTCTGTCGCAGGCACCAAACTCTGTGCAGAGGGCTGTCGAGGCAGCTCGGGAGGTGCCAGCGTACAGCCAGGGGGCCGAGCTCATCTCCCTGTCTGCTCCGTGATCCCGACGGGAGGAACCTGTGCCTGGTGCAGGGTGGGATAATGGGATGACACGGACGCTGCTATTCCGTGAGCTGTGTGGAAAGCACACAGAGAGGGCACAGAGGAGAAGCCAGCAGAGGCCTCACGGCCACTCCCTTAGGAGAGACAATCTCCGGTGGCCGGCAGCCTCCTGCCTGCCGCACTCCCGAGGCTGCACACGGGGGCCGCAGGAGGCATCTGTGTGTCCATGTTCAGTACAGCGTTGTGCACAGTGACCGGAAGGGGCACGCAGCCACGCACCCCTCCAGCTGGGTGCGGGAGCCACATGTGCTGGGCCTTCACGTTGGTATAGCGCTCGCCTGGCAGAGGAATGGGCAGTCCTGCTTCCAGGCTGCCCCAAGTGGGGCTGGGGTGCATGAGAGGCGACCTCAGGCACAGTGGAGCCACAGCACCAGATGGCCCTGCGTGGCTAGGGGAGGGCTCGTCCCACTACCAGGAGAGAGGGAGGCTGAGGACCCCGGCTCCCGGCCCACCGGGTTCTCCATCACGGACCCCTTCTCCAGTCCCTCCCTCCCCAGCTCCTCTTGTCCTCGGAGAACGCCCCCTCCCCGGACCCTGCTCTTGAGCTGGGCTCGGGCCCTCCGTGCCCTGAGGCCTACTGGGGCTCTCCCAGTGCGGGAATCCCAGGCTCTGGTGCCTCTGTTGGCCTCAGCTTCCAGAACTCCATAGAAGGTTCTGCGGGCCCCGCGTGTCCACTGCCTGGCCAGCACTGCTGCAGGGCAGGAATGCCCCCGTCCTCCCCCGGGGTCCTGACCATTGTCCCTGTGTCTCTGCCCCCAGCAGGGCTCCCACCCCCTCCAGGTCCCCTCACCAGCAGGGACCCAGACCCAGACTGCCCAGCCCCGTGGCCGAGCCAGGAGCTCACGGGTCCCCACGCGGGACCCTCCGAGCATGGCGGGACTCGCGTGATGTCCCTGACCTGCCCACAGAGACCTGAGGGGGACCTGCAGAACATTACGGGGAAATGAAAGGGAAGGGGAGGGGGAGGCAGATGTGGCCTCCTGTAAACAGTCTGATTTCCCAATGTAAACCAGATTCTGGCCCAAGACATCAGGTAAACATCTGCATCAGAGCCCCCGGGCCCCCACCGCCCGCGAGGCCCCGGGGTCTGCATCGCCTACTCTGGGACGTGTCAGAGTTGCCGCCCAGACATTTCGTAATTAGGCAAAATTAGGCCCTGCATTCCTCTGCTAAATCCCAAAGATCTCTCTCTCTCTTTCTCTCTCTCTGCAATTTCAGGTCTTCTCAAAAAAAAAAAAAAAAGAAAACACTAGGTAATTAAGTGACACCGGTGAGCATGGTATAGAATGTTCTCTCAACTGGAAAAAACCAAGCAAGGAAGTCGTCTGATATCCCACCCACCTTGGCTGGGAGGCAGCTTATCTCTCTGCAGAGGAATCTGCTGGGAAAGCAGATTAGCTGTGGCCTTGCTCCGCAGGGCCTGGGGGAGGCTGCCGAGGCCTGGGGGGAGGCTGGGCCGGGGGTAATGCCGAGCTGGCCCCGGCTGTCTGATACCGGGATTTGGGGCTCTGAGGCCCCACATTGCATCCAGCTGTGGGAGCAGCACCAAGGACAGTGACCTTGGCAACTCATACCAGGGATCAGAGCCTGTGGAGCTGCTGGGGTGCCGCCCCCCCCCGCGGCCCTTGAATCCTGTGTGAACCCCAGTCCCACCTGGGCTGGGAGGGCGACTCGTGTCAGACTGAACACACTGATATCCTTCATTTGCCATGTTCGTTCCTTCATCTTTCTTCCTCTCTCATTTTTCTCTATACTTTTAAATTTTATTTAATTCACAGAATGTACCATTTTTTTTTTTACTTTTTGAGACAGGGTTTCACTATGCATTTTAGGCTTATCTTGAACTCACTTGGTAGCCCAGCTGGCCTTGACTTCACAGGGATCCCCCTCTGTCTGCCTCCTGAATGCTAGGAATACAAATGTGCACCAAGAAATATATAACATTTTAAGGGGTCTCCAAAGGTAAAATATGTTATCTCCTACCAAATTTTTTAGCATCTGATTTTCCCTTCTTTGGACACCAATGGCAAAAGAAAATGGATACTTGTGTCTTTCCCTTCCCTTTTTTATACACATGGTAACGTGCATTGTATGTTTTCTTCTTACTGCTCATGGTGTATTAAAAAGACTTTTATTTAAAATGATAACAGTTCCCCATAGTTTCTAAAATAGTCCAGAGGGTTCCATGTGCTCCTCAAGGAATCCCCCAGTGTCTTCATCTTATTCTAGAAGTGCACAGTGTCAACAGGAAGGTGGCTTTTGTACCAGCACTGTCTCTACAGTCGTGGCACTGTATGGGGCACGGGAGTTTCCCTGCCCAGCACTACGTGCAGAAGCAGAGCCTTCTCTCGTGGCTCCCCCCACTCCTTGTACCAACCGTTGGACTTACTATCCCCTCACCCACCTCCTGATTCTTTAGAATCTCCAGTCTGCTCTCAATGGCTATCATCTTGTCCTTTTGAAAATATTGTACAAATGGAACATATTTGGCCATCTGACACTGCCCTTTCACTCAGCACAATGTACTTAAGATCCAAATTGTTCTGTGTATCAGTGGTTGTTCCTTCCTATTGATAAGTTCTATGTTGTGTTATGGATCAACTATGGTTTGTTTAGCTATTCACTTACTGGAGGGTATTTTAATCCGTTCCAGTTTGGGACTATTACAAATAAAGCTTCTTATGAACAATCTCCTACAGGTTTGAGTGTGAACATAAGGTTTCCTGTGTCTGGGATACATATTTCGGGTGTGATTGTTGGGTGGTATGGTGAATGTATGTTTAGTTTTTAAAGAAACTGTCAAGCTGTTTTCCGGAGACAATGTACTGTTTTACATTTCCAAGGGCAGTGTCAGGGCTATCCGGTGTTCCTCCATCCTTGCCAGCATTTAGTTTTGCCATCAGTTTCCATGGTAGCTGTTCTAATAGGCCTGTGGTGGGACTCAACTAGAGTCTGTGTGCATTTCCCTTATGGGTCAAGATAAACCAACAGGTCAGCAGGACAGGGTGTGGGAGGCTGGACCCTTACTCCCCATCAGGTGCCTCAAGACAATGGTACTGACAGCACTTTGGTGGCATCCTAAATGGTGAAGCCTCTGCCTCCTCCCTCTAGGTGCTCCTCTGAAGGAAATGAGGGGGTCTGAGATGTATGCATGCACCCTGCTGCTCCAGCTGCTGTCTCAGGCACCCTGTCATGGCCTCCTTCCAGTCACCACTGGCAGAAGGGCCAGTGCTCCTTCCCGAGGGTGCCAGTATGGTGGCCTGTGCTTCTGAGTGAGGCTTGGTACCTGCCCCCAGTGTAGAAGAGCCTGCGCCTCCATCTCTTAGGTGTAATTCTTAAAAAGAAAGAAATTTAGAAAGTCCTCTGGCTCTTTCTGTCCCTGTTTCTGTCTCAACAAGCGAGACTTAAAGCTAAATGTCTTGCTGAAAAGTCCTGGCTGGGTGTTAGGAGAGGCACATGCACTGTCCTGTGAAGATCATTTCATATGTGGGCTCGGGGACGCTTTGGGATGAGGTTAATGGTTCAGTCAGTGAAACTGGATGAAGTGGTTTGTCCTCCACAATGTGGGGGCACCCACGGGAAGAAGGCAGGTCCAAGCCAGCAAGCCACTAGAGGGGCAGCCAGGGGAGGCACAGGTAGTGATTACGGCAGCCTCGTGGTGTGGGAACAGAATCACACACGGCATCCAACAAGGGGCCCAGCTGTCAGCTGACACCCGTGGACAGGCCAGGCCCGGATACGCGAGATCAGCCGTGACGGGTGACCCTGACCCCGTGTACTTTTCCTGCAGCCAGAAGAACATGTTACTGGCTCTGAAGGATGATTAACCAGCCAGAGCCTTCGCTGATGTTCACACACATTGTCCAGCACAGTCCAGGCTCCTCCAGGTCTGGCTTGGCTTTGTCCTTCGGTGAGCCTAAAAGATGGCTACTCGCTCCGAGCCTCAGTTTCCTCGGTGAGAACACAGCAAGGCTGACAGAGCCACCTCAGTGTTCCCATGAGCCATGCCAGACACATAGCAGAGACGTGACCACTTTCTCCTGGCCCCTCACCTCCTCCACACTAAAAGTTTAAAGGCCAGCTGAGGAAGACATGTCCCAAGTGGCTGTGTCTAGCTGGGACGTGATAAGGACAGTACAGAGCAGCACAAATCCCTCACAAATCCCAAACAGGGCCTTGACGTCAATTCTTCAAAGATTGTTTGCCCTTTGAGGGCCTAGCAGCTTATGCCTTCCTGGGAACAGGGGATAGTGTTTTATCAGGAGAGACAGATGGGCCATCTGCCTTCTTGGAAATTGCTACTTTATTACCAAGCCATAAAAATTGTTATTTTACAATCTCAAGTCTCCCATGGACAACGCTGGGAATTTGCTATGCTGTGTTCTGCACGTATCCCAAGCCCACCCCGACCTGATGGAATGTCCCCTCCACCCGGTGAACTGTCCCCACCACTGGGTCACTCTCTGCAGTTTCCTCAGGTGTCCTTCTGTCAGGATCCCTACCTATGACAAGGGCACTGACAAGAGCCCTTTTTGGAGCCATCCTGTTCCTCTAGAAAACTTCACTGTGGGAACAACAAACCTCATTCCCACTGTAGATGTGCGGGACTTCTTGACATAGGAGCAAAGTTTGGGGTAGAGGTCATGATCTGTCTTCAGAGAACCCACTGTAGCCCACCGCTCTGATCGAACTGAAGCTTCACACAGAAACCACCCCACTGCCCAGTGAGCAATGCTCATGTAAGAATCATTACCTGTGCTGCACCCATCATGCTGTATCCTAGCAATGTTCCCAAAGGAGGAGGAAAAATCTCATGACATATGCCCAAGATGCAAATGGTTCCCCTGGGAAGATGAGCTGCAGTGAGCACTCAGAGGGCTGGGAAGCGCACTCAGGGCCACTCTCCCAGCAAGAGCGGAGCTAAATCCATCTCAGGGCTCAGTGCCAACACCCAGGCTGGTAAGCAAGGCACCACAGTTGCTACTTTGCCCCACAATGGATGAATCAGATCACCTATGAAGACCCAGACCACTTCCCAGGCTCTGTAATGTCTGCAGATATTAGCCCACAGTAAGGCCCTTCTCCATAAATGTGAATTGAGTAAAATTTCTCGAACTCAAAGGGTCATGGAAGAACACTCAGCGAGGACTTTTCAGCACTTTGCATGAAGCAAAAACACCCCAAGTCACCATGGGCCCCATTTAGGAGGTGACTTCGGCTTTGCACAGATGAGTACGTGAGACACCAGCCTGTTTGGGACCCAAGAGTGTTTCTGTATGGAACTTGGGCTAAGGTCCAGCAAACTTCCCCCGCAAAGGGCCAAATAATAAATATTTTACCTTTCTGGGTCACCTTATCTCTACCTGGGTGTCTCAACTCTGGTGGGTATTGGGAAACAGAACAGGACGGTATGTAAATACATGTAGCGGCTTTAAACTAATAATGTATTACTTATGGACACTGGGTAATGATTTTCAGACAACTCTCAGGGATCACAAAGCACCATTTCCATTTTGATTTTCATTCAGCCATTAAGAAATGCAAGCAGGCTTGGCATGGTGGCACAGTTCAAAATCTCAGCACTTAGGAGGCTGAGGAAGGGGGATCACTGTGAGTCTGAGGCAAGCCTGGGCTATGCAGTGTGCTCAGAACCAGTTTGAAATACACTGTGGACCTCTGTTCAAAAAGGAGGGGTACATAGGTGAAGCTTGAGGACTGTACAAGAGGGGAGGAACAGACACAGACCATAATCACACCATTACCCTAGAAGTGAGGGTGACACGAGCAGGAGGAACACGTGCGTGTATGATCCAGGCTCAGGGATCCCAGACTCTCCTCGAGACAAAGAATAGGGGGACGCATCAGCACATGGGCAATTGCTGAGACCTCAAAACACTAGGCTCTGCCTCACTATCCAGAAGATGGGAACAGCTCACAGCTGAGAACGGAGACACCACTGACTCGAGGCTAGGAGCACAGTGGGGAGAGCACCTAGGAAAGAGGGAACAGGTATGGCCAGGAGTCTCTCCTGCAGGCCAGATGGGGCTGGGGTTCACACAGGATTCAAGGGCCGCGGGGGGGGGGGGGCGGCACCCCAGCAGCTCCACAGGCTCTGATCCCTGGTATGAGTTGCCAAGGTCACTGTCCTTGGTGCTGCTCCCACAGCTGGATGCAATGTGGGGCCTCAGAGCCCCAAATCCCGGTATCAGACAGCCGGGGCCAGCTCGGCATTACCCCCGGCCCAGCCTCCCCCCAGGCCTCGGCAGCCTCCCCCAGGCCCTGCGGAGCAAGGCCACAGCTAATCTGCTTTCCCAGCAGATTCCTCTGCAGAGAGATAAGCTGCCTCCCAGCCAAGGTGGGTGGGATATCAGACGACTTCCTTGCTTGGTTTTTTCCAGTTGAGAGAACATTCTATACCATGCTCACCGGTGTCACTTAATTACCTAGTGTTTTCTTTTTTTTTTTTTTTGAGAAGACCTGAAATTGCAGAGAGAGAGAAAGAGAGAGAGAGATCTTTGGGATTTAGCAGAGGAATGCAGGGCCTAATTTTGCCTAATTACGAAATGTCTGGGCGGCAACTCTGACACGTCCCAGAGTAGGCGATGCAGACCCCGGGGCCTCGCGGGCGGTGGGGGCCCGGGGGCTCTGATGCAGATGTTTACCTGATGTCTTGGGCCAGAATCTGGTTTACATTGGGAAATCAGACTGTTTACAGGAGGCCACATCTGCCTCCCCCTCCCCTTCCCTTTCATTTCCCCGTAATGTTCTGCAGGTCCCCCTCAGGTCTCTGTGGGCAGGTCAGGGACATCACGCGAGTCCCGCCATGCTCGGAGGGTCCCGCGTGGGGACCCGTGAGCTCCTGGCTCGGCCACGGGGCTGGGCAGTCTGGGTCTGGGTCCCTGCTGGTGAGGGGACCTGGAGGGGGTGGGAGCCCTGCTGGGGGCAGAGACACAGGGACAATGGTCAGGACCCCGGGGGAGGACGGGGGCATTCCTGCCCTGCAGCAGTGCTGGCCAGGCAGTGGACACGCGGGGCCCGCAGAACCTTCTATGGAGTTCTGGAAGCTGAGGCCAACAGAGGCACCAGAGCCTGGGATTCCCGCACTGGGAGAGCCCCAGTAGGCCTCAGGGCACGGAGGGCCCGAGCCCAGCTCAAGAGCAGGGTCCGGGGAGGGGGCGTTCTCCGAGGACAAGAGGAGCTGGGGAGGGAGGGACTGGAGAAGGGGTCCGTGATGGAGAACCCGGTGGGCCGGGAGCCGGGGTCCTCAGCCTCCCTCTCTCCTGGTAGTGGGACGAGCCCTCCCCTAGCCACGCAGGGCCATCTGGTGCTGTGGCTCCACTGTGCCTGAGGTCGCCTCTCATGCACCCCAGCCCCACTTGGGGCAGCCTGGAAGCAGGACTGCCCATTCCTCTGCCAGGCGAGCGCTATACCAACGTGAAGGCCCAGCACATGTGGCTCCCGCACCCAGCTGGAGGGGTGCGTGGCTGCGTGCCCCTTCCGGTCACTGTGCACAACGCTGTACTGAACATGGACACACAGATGCCTCCTGCGGCCCCCGTGTGCAGCCTCGGGAGTGCGGCAGGCAGGAGGCTGCCGGCCACCGGAGATTGTCTCTCCTAAGGGAGTGGCCGTGAGGCCTCTGCTGGCTTCTCCTCTGTGCCCTCTCTGTGTGCTTTCCACACAGCTCACGGAATAGCAGCGTCCGTGTCATCCCATTATCCCACCCTGCACCAGGCACAGGTTCCTCCCGTCGGGATCACGGAGCAGACAGGGAGATGAGCTCGGCCCCCTGGCTGTACGCTGGCACCTCCCGAGCTGCCTCGACAGCCCTCTGCACAGAGTTTGGTGCCTGCGACAGAAAACTAAAATGACGCCTCGGTGAACACTTTGTTTTTGTGAGATTTCTAGTGCGTGCAGCCTCCTTCCAACTCACTAGTAGCTTTAAAAGTATGAAAAGACTACATTATAGATTTAGACTAAAAACTTAAACAGGGAGCAGCACTGAGTGTAATCTGCCCACCGAGAGGTGCCTCGCTTGCATTTTTTTGCTGTTTTCTTTGGCCACTCTCCTGTTTCCCACACAGATATGGACTTAGCCCTTGCACCCTGGGACCAGATAGAGGGTGTATCTGTACATTTCCCATGGTAGGAACGTTTTTCCTGGATCAAGAATTTTAAGAGCTTCATACTACTCCGTCTTAAACTCTGCCTTTTTGTACACTGTAAAGATGGAATCTTAACTGGCATCCCTCATAAATCGCTCTGCTAATACTTGTGTAGATAAACTTAGGCAGTGGAATTGACGTTGCAAAGGCTCTGGGTGCTTTCTGTCAGCTGATTCCGGATATGTTTACCACCTCCTTCCTGAGCAGACTCGCTCAGCACTCTGCTCCCACGCAGAGCCTGGTGGTGGGACTTGTCACCGCATCGCCACACACAGGCCGGGGTCACGCCGTGGCCCTGTTCCCATGACTGCTCCTCGCCCCATCTCTCCCCTCTGCTCCCTTCGGCATTTTGCCGCTTCTTCTCTTCCCTGTGCTTGGGCTGGAGAGCTGAACTGGACTCGCGCATGCGGGCCCTGATGTTCTTGGCCCACGTTCTACTTAGCGCTTGCCGACGTTTCAGGGCTGGGGTCTGCCTGGCAGCAGGCTCTGTGCTGGCCCTGAGTGGCCATTTGCCCACCGTGTGCATTTGTTGGTGAGCCCTGGAATTTGTTGCTCTCAGGCCTCCATTTGCTTTCCTTCCTTCCCTTCCAAGGGCCTGGTGCTGCGGTGCGAAAAGGTGCGGCAACCTGGTGTGTGAAGTGAGCAGGGAGAGCCCCAGCCCTCCCGCGCAGTGGCTGAATAAAGAAAGCCCCCTCTGGCCCTGTGTTCGGGGCTGGGGCAGAAGCGTCACCATCACAGAACGTGAATTGGGCCCTGGAGCCTTTCTTCCCTGCTCATCCCCGTGGCTGAGAGCCCGCAGCTGACCGGGTGTGAGTGGCCTCACAGCCTGGGCTCTCGGTCAGACCAAGGGTTTGACCACTCTCCACTCTCCCGGGGAAGGTTTAAGGCTTGGCAAAGAGCAGCCGGCTTCCTGAGATGGGTTTGATCCCTGGTGGTGCGGGGACAGAGGGCACACTTGGGCGACGGCCCCAGTAGCCATGGAGGAGAGCAGAGCTTTAGCCTGCAGGCCCCAGCCCAGCGCCCACCCCTGGGCTCTCTAGGGCAGCTGTTTCCTACTAAACGTGCGGCCTTTGGGGACAACCTGGGACCTGCTTGTTGACAGTGGAGCCCCAGCAGCTCCTTAGTAACCTCAGTTTCTGCCCCTGGTCCTACAGCCTGGGTTGGTGCTACAAGTGGCCACCAGGCTTGGGGCCCAGCAGTACGTGCTTCCACCCTGTGGGTGACAGGCCCCAAGCCCCACCTTCCTCTGACCCTGAGGTATTGTTTCCTCAACTGTTCATACAGACACCTAGGTAGGTGACAGCAACCACAG
>PVLD010036072.1:0-11259 GCA_004027595.1 Dinomys branickii | reverse complement strand
CTCATGCTGTGGAGAGCAGCCCGATCAGTCGGAATTTTGCTTCCACGGACTGGGCACCCGCACGCAAAGGTCGGCCTCTGGGAGAGATTCCCTCTGCCGCTCACCTGGTCGCCATCTTCCCGGAAGTCCTGGCTGTTGGATCTTTGAGGTCCCTCTCCACCTGCAAGTCCAATATCATGACATTTGGGAGCCTAGGTGTTAGGTCCATGATTGGCACATTATTCTGTGAAAGGCCAGGCCATGAATATTTTAGGCTATGGGGGCTGAAAGTGTGTTGCCGCCACTCAAGTCTATGGCTGCACTGTGAGAACAGCCATAGGCAATCTTACATGGCATTTTAAATATTTCTCCCAGTTTCAAAGTCCAAAATTCTCTGCAGGTAGAGGTCCTCCCACACTGTGACTGACATCACCATTCCTCTCGTCACAAAGGCTTCAAACTGCAGTATCCTTTATTTAATTCCTGCCTTTTCCAGCTCCTTTATTACCAATACCCCATCCCCACACCTACATACAGTTAGTCTCAGATTTCCTTTCCTTTTCTTTTAACTATGGCCCTCCTCTGTCCATTCCCTATCTTGGCTTTCTTAGTTCAAGTGCTCAATACACTACTCTCCATCCAGACTATTATACTGCAGCAGCCTTTTAGTTGTCTCCATTTGCTCCTCTCTCCTATCCATCCTCCACATTGCTGACACATTAGTCTTCCTAAAGCAACACTTTGAGTGTCAGTCCACTACTTAAAACTTCTTATGGTTTCCTACTGTTTACAAGAGGGCACCTCTACTCCTTCAGCTGCCAGAAAAGATGCTCCAGGATGTGGCTGGGACTGCCTACTAATTCCCTCTCCCCCTCATCCTTCCCACATAGCCTGGGCTCCAGCCACACTATTCTTTCACTCGTCCCACAACTTGACTCGCAGATGGTATGTTGGTCATTTGCAAGCATAAGCTCTGCACACAGGTAGGCTCAAGGTATAAACCTGGCTCTACCACTTGATCATTGTGTGATATTTGACAGTTTGTGTCATCGCTTTGGCCTCAGGTTCCTTAACTATAAAATAGAAATTAAAATGGAATCCTGCCTCATACAGTTATTAAAGAAATTTAATGAGCTCTTGTTTCCCAGATTATGCAGTGTGTTGTCCAGTGCACAGAAAACAGAAAAACAACAACAAAGACGACTCTTGCCATTTTGCTCAGCCCATTCCTCCTGCCTTGAGTATCTTCTCCCAATCACAGCTGCTGAAATCCTTTGTACCCTTCAAAGAATACCTGAAATGTGGCATCCCTTCAGAAGCCTTTTCTGCCACTTCTAATTCTAGCACTTTTGTTGAACCCCTCTCTTGGCATAATTTATCCCACCATAACATAAATCCACCACATTTTGTGCCATGCACAATGTCCTTGGCACTCTTGCCACATTCCAACCGTGTTGATGTTGCCCACAAAACTCATCATAACGTGAGGTATGGAACAGGTACTTAGTAAATATCAGGGAGCTGTCTGCACCTGGAGAGTGCATGCTCAAAGGGTAAAAAGAAAAAACGTAGAGGATTCTGAGCTAAATCAACTAGACTGTGAAGTGCTTTAAGTGATTTAAGTTGTTAGCAGTAACACCAGCACACGCTTCTGTCCTTCCTTTCTTCTCGTCTCCTACTCCCACACACTTTCTTTTCCATCTTGTTCTTCATTTTACTGCATGATTCTGAGTCTCGCCAGTAGGTACCACAGCCATTATTTAATCCTGCTGATGGCCCTTGAGGCGAGAGAGGTTCCTATGACAACCTCAGATCTTGTCCCTTTGTCCTTACCACTTAAGCTCTGATGAAAACCACCTTCCTATCTACTACAAATTCTTACAAGAGGGGTTCATTAAACTTATGATCCAATTCTCTATCTGGAACGTATGATAAAAATACAGAGCAGGAAATTAGACTCTTTTATATAATGGCACTTACTAGCTTGCCTGGATCCGAATCATCACTGCATATCAATGACATTCTTCAGCTCTTGAAGGTTGCCTAGCCCAAACTTTGCTTTTAGTCTACAAGTAAACTTTTAGAACTAGTCATCCAATTCCCATACTCTTTTTGTAGCATCTTCTAAATAAGTGTTGCTCAGTGTAAAGCTATGCAGGTGTGACATCACCTATCACCTTGACTAGTGTCCTCAGAATGTGTAACCATCTGGTGAATCATATCATTACAGTCATTTCCTCGGCCCCAAGAAATATATAGTGTGATAAGTGGAGCTTCTATGGCCTTTGAATTTTACATGCTGCTTGATGAAAAATCTTGATTCTCACAGCCCCTAAATCCTAAGTACAGCATTGCTATGGCGTTCCAACTGTTTTTCCTTATAGCGAAGGAAGATCAGGTTTTCTATTTTTCTCCAAAGAAACAATAGAAGACAGGGGAAAGCCAACCAACTTTTATCAAGACTTTATTTTAGTAAGTACTTTCATTCAAGGCACTTGCATGTAAACCACACCACAACATAGTGAGGTAGGTATTGTCCCAGTTTTAGAGATGAGGCAGATGAAGTCTACTAAATTTAAGCTATTTTCCAAAGATCACCCAACTGGTGAAGAGGCCAAGATGAAATCCACTGGGTTCTTTCTAACTTCAAAACATGCTCTCTGTCTACCACACAACCATTCCTGTGTCAGTCCGCACCTGTACTCCAGAAGAATCACCATGGCATTCTCTTGGCCCCTGAAAGGGGATGCAAATCCTGTCTTACAACCCCAAGTATTAAATGTCCTCCCTGCCACTCCCTCTCTGTAACCACCCAATCAACCACAGAAGTCAAAATGCTTTCACCACCTGCCCAATGTACTCTGAACTTAGCCCTCTATATGGGAAGCATGCCTAGGAACCTGACAGTCTGGCTAATCTGCTGTTTGTGCTGTGTGGTCATCCACCAGACTTAGTACCTTTGGTTTTACCCTATGAAACAAAGATACAGCAAATGCCAAAAATGCATCTAGTTGCTCCTCAAGGGTGCACTCTTGGAAGAGTGAAGCCAGGTTTTCTTCTAATGCCTTCCTTCAAGCGGTCACATTGTGAGAGGATGAGAAGAAGGAGGAAGAGGAAGAGTGGAAGAGGAGGAAGACGAAAAGCAAAAAGGAAAAACAGGGGGAGGAGGACAAGGAAAAGTAGAGGAAAGAGAGGGAGGGAAGGAGAAGAGAAAGGAAAAGAGAAGGAGGAAAAAGAGTGCTCTTTGAATTTATTTAATGGAAGAGAGTTTTAGGGTTGTAGTGGATTCCCCAATGCTATCTGCCGTCGAGAGAAATCTATTGTTCTACATTCCCAAATGTTAATAATAGAAAATAAGTGTCAGTTTAAAAGACAAGGATTGCTCACTTTAAGACAATCTACTACTTAAACATCTAAATTTACACAGCAGAGACATAAGGTCCAGACAAGAAGTTATATTACAAAATAGTCTTCTTTGTTCCAAAATTTCTTACAGGACTTCTTCTATTAGAAAGTTTCCCTAATGTACTTGAAATTGACTTGTGTTCTGAAAGATTAAAGACAGACACTTTTTAATGAAACACACATTTTATAATTCCAGATATGCCCATCATGAGAGATGAACATAACAAGAATTCAACAAATATTTTCTGGCTGAATAATGGGATGGGAATTTGAAAGGCAGTTATTTTCCTCTTGAATATATTCAATAACTTGAATTAACAGTTTTGAAAGGTTTTCAAAGAGCTGAGATGTTTGTTTTAATGAATAGTTACAAGTCATTTGTAATCAGTAATACTGATTTATACTAGGTGTGCTCAGTTCTCACTAGGAGGTTAAGTATGACCCCTGCAACTTTGTTTACAGTATTAATTTCTTCAGCAAACTCTTCCTTGATAGCTAGTGATAGCTAGTACAGTCATCAGGCTCTGTAGCTCCTCGTTCAAAGATTCCCAAATTTTTGCTAGGAATTTTACAGCCAATAAAGGCCTGAAAAGAAGAATAATTATTCTGAAGAGACTTTCTAAGAGTGGATGTTTAAAAACTTTCTTAATTAGCCTTTGAACATACTCAAAAGGAAGTAATTATATCTCTAGATCTTAATTTTGTTTAGCAAGCAACTACTGAATGCCTATTGTATGCAAAGATACCCAGCAAGATTTCATGAAGATTTCGGTGTTGTATTCAGGGATCTCTTTAAAAAGTAATGTGTGTATATGTAACTACAATGAAAAGAAAAATCACATTTAAAAAAACTCCCAGTTCTACTGAAATACTGGTAGAAAGAGTGCAAAAGATTTCAGAGATAATATAGATAATATGTGAGATCAGCAAAGGTAAAATGTGCAAGAGTAAGCAAGAGGAAATATAGCGAGAAACAAATATTTTCCAAATTCTTTTCATTGAAAGTTGACCTTGCTCATCATGGCGAAGTTGAGCTCTCAGGAAGGTCACTGGCTTCTCCGAACTTAAAGTTCACAACTCGAGTTTTGTGAAAATTTTGTTGGTGCAAGAAAGTCTGGATATTTTTGTATACATTTAACTTTCCCAGTGGAGACTGAAAATATTACCCTTGGGAAACAAGCCTAAGGGAAATTGATTTTCAAGAGTACAACATATTAAGCAAACAAGTGAGACCTGAATCCCTGATGGGAGGAAGTCATGGCAGGATATTAAGTTGAGCAGTTAGAGCAGCAGCTAGACTGAGAATGCTCTGGAGATAGACCCTGGTGCTCTATGAGGATGAAGCATCCAGCAAATGCGATTGTGGAGGCCAGCGCTTTTGGAGAGGAAAAGGTCAGAGAAAGGTAAGAAAAAGCTCTCTGGATCTCTGCTAGCAGTGACCAAAATTAAAGCTCACCTATTTGAGCTGGAATGGGGAAAAAGTGACATCAGTAAACATTTACTGAGGTCCTGTTGGGTGCTTGCTTTTTGTGCTAGCTGCGTGAAGAAAATGAGAGCGGAACAATAGACAAAGCTTTGAAATTGTACCTGCTTTTGAGGTGCATGAAGTTTTGGGATGGAGGCCACATACGGAGCAGCTTCAGAGTAATTGCGTACTTACTCCCACACATTCAAATACAAGTGAGATTGGCTGCGTATCTTGCCAACACTTAAAATATTATCTCATTTATTCCTAAAGAAAACATTATGGCTTTATAATCATATTTCTTCTTTATTTTACAAGCTGAGAAAAATTGAAACACCAAGGGGTTAAATCGCTTTGCCCGCATTGCTCAGATAGCATGTGATGGAACCAGAGCTCAAACTATTCTGCATGATGAGAAAGCTCACAAGCTTGACTACTACAATATGCAATTATCCTGTGACGTGCTAAACCCTCTAGTACATTACTAAAGATACCATGTTGCTGCTACTACAGTAGCTTCCCAGCAACTATAAATTTGTCACTCTCAGAGAACTGGAAGATTCTAAAAGAAAACGAATAGCAATTGATAGATAGAGCCCCTAAATACTACAGGGCAGGAATGGAAGCTTAGCGAGAAGGCTGTCCTGAGGTTTTCTCCGTCATCCAAGTCTGAAGAATGATGCGGTTAAAAGGTTCCCACTCTTTAGATGCCCAGAACCATGAGGATGTGAGCAGATAAGTTTTAGGATAATGGATCGACATGTTTCTGTTCTGCTACATATAAGGGAATGCAGCAAGCATGAGAAGTCTAGGAAATGCTATGCCTTGCCTCAGAGCTAGATGAACAGAAGTCAATCCGAAAAATGTAAATGAGTAAAGGATTAAAAAGTAAGTTCATTCAAACTAGGTTCGGGTATTGTATAGGCTAATGTGTTTTTATCCTAGACTATCCATTGTCTTAATATTTCCTGAATTCCAACCATTTCAGATATTTGTTACAAAATAACACCCATAATGAGAGTCTGTATTTGTAAATTATATACTTATATAATTATCCAGATTATATAGACCCACCCTAAATTCTATATGTACAATTTTAACAGTTAGGACCAAAAATATGAGCTCATTATTCTTTGCACAACTTAACTAGATAATTGTTGCATTTCTTCACATTAAGTTAGAATTTGTCGTATAATGACATAGTAGATGTTATTTGGTCCAAGATATTTCCTGTTCTGTTTCATTTCTGTCATGTTGACAAATGGAACAGAACAGGAAAAAAAGTATTTGGCATCAAAGTATATAGTTGAATTAGAAATATCTATCACCAGGCTCTGATAATGTCTATCTCTCACTCTATTTTGGGGTCTCAGTAATGTTCATCTCAGGCATCTCAGCAATTCCTGTTTCCAGGTTTCAAGGTGCAAAATTACAAATAACAGAATCATTCCGCTGGACACCAGGGGGTTGCACACATTAAAGTGCAATTCCTCTAAGATGTGAGCTGTCTATAAATGTTCCACAGCTTGTTTTCAAAGAAAAAAGAAACTTTTCTTCAAAATTTCCTGCTGCATGATGCAAACTTCAATGATTCAGGAAAAGCACTACTTTTAAAGAAATTTTAGCAAAATAATAAAATTCCTCCTCATAGTAGGAGATCTAGTATAGGACCTACTAAAGATTTCTTTTCTTCTCTTCCCTTTTAAAGACAGTGTTTCTGGGTAGTTTCCTACTCATTAGTCTCATGTCTCTCAGATATCACTTTCAGGAACAGATTGATATATATCTGGAATAAAGGTTGACCTAAATAGTGAGGCTTGTACTACCAAAATGATTTTTTTTACCTGCCAAGATACTCTGATCTCTGTCACTGAGCAATTGCTCCTGAAAGCAGCTGTCTACACTGTGAGATGAATAAAGATCCAAGTCCAAGTCTAAGTGCTACATGTTTGTTGCTAAAAGTTTGTCTTGATGGGTAGAGGCAGTGGTAGGAGGGAGAGAAAGTCCTGGGCACCTGACTGGTAAAGCCAGATGGTTGCTGTCCTTATCAAGCTGTACCCTTCTCCCTTCCAGAAGTCAGCCATTAGCTCTTCTTCAGATTCTTCCTCATGGGTCTCTTCTCCGAGAGGATTTCCTGGATTGACTCTAGAAAAGATAATGTTTGGGGGCTTCTACAGCTAGACATTCCTATGATTAGCTGTTACACTTTCAATGTTATAGTTCTACTCCTATTGTTATTAGGTGGGGGTGTTGTGCATTTGGAGGGATTATTGTATATGTTCTGTCAAACTACTTTTCATGCTAATGAATACCTTTTAGTGATTATAAGAACTAAGAGAATTAATATTGAGACAGATACTAATTGAGGGAAGATGATGGAGGAAGAGGGTGGATATAGTCAATGAGATTTTCTGGGTGACTGGAAGTTAAGAACAAAGCTGTTTTCCATTATGTTTGCTTGAAAGAGCCATTAAGGACTTTGAGTTCACTGTCCCTACTTAGTGAGTCCAGTGTGATGATACACTTCAATCACTCTTCACTGATTGAAGATCTTTCAGAGCCTCTGGCCATCATTTTGAGGATTGTTTTTGATTGACCATCTACAAATGAAGATGGACAAGAGAGAAAGAGTAAGGCTGAAAGCCTTACCCAGAGACAAACCGTGAAAATTGTTTTCTTGACTGAGCTCTTTTTATTATCATCTACCTCTATCATGCAAAAGAAAAATGAAACAAAATAGATTATTTGAAAAAGCTCAAATAATTGGAAATTCTGGATGTTTGGATGCACTTTAAAGGACTCGCCTGGAAGGGAGTCTGACAGTCTCCATCAAATTGCGTGTTCCCGGGCTATGTGCAAAGAGGTTGTTGCTGACATGCACTTGTTAATCCTGGGCTTTGGGCAATTTCCACACAGTCAGGAAAGGTTATCCTGACCTATTCACACTCTTCCCTGGTCTTTTTTGAGAGCAAGGGCAAGGTTTATGAGACTTTTGCTTAAGAGTTTGTTTTGTAGGCCCAGTGAGAGCTCTGTTTCTCAGGGCCAGAGCTGTGTCTATCTGTCCATATGGGGGTTGAAACTGCCATCCCCAGAATGGGTCATAACCCATCCAGCCTGACCAAAAGGAAGAGAGAAAGAAAGGAAGGAAAATAAAGAAAATTTTCTCAAAGTAAATCATCCCCTTGATTTTCCTATGTTGGCCAAAGACTTGATCATCCTTGTAGCACCTTAAACCAAAAACCTGAGGTTCATCCTGAATTCCTTCTACTTCATGTTCTCCTAATCAAATTCATTTATCTTCCATATCTTCGTGTTAATCTTTTTTATTGAACTATAATATATAACCACGCCCAGGGACATTATAGTGCTACTCCTGCATTAGCCTCCTCATCAGTTTCCCCACTTTCCCTCCTAGCCCCATGTAATTCATTCTTCACAACGAAGCCTTGAGGATCTTTTCAGAATAGAAATGAGATTATGCCTTTCACTAACCCACCTTCTATCATTCTTCCCTTTGCCTGCCTCACCAGTTGCTCTGCAGCCACCACAGTGGCTGGGCTAATTGTTACTTTTGTTTCTGCTGTGTGTGTGCGTGCGTGTGTGTGTGTGTAGTACCGGGGACTGGACTTGAGAAGTGCTAAGCTGTAGACCCCTAGCCCTTTTCAAAATTTTATTTTGAAATAGGGACTCCCTGTGTTGCGCAGGCTAGCCTTTGACTTGCAATGCTCCTGCCTCAGGCTCCCACAAGGTTGGGGCTACAGTGTGCCACTGTGCCCAGCTCACAGGGACTATTCTTCTGCCCTTGTTTTGTTGTGAATTTTAATTTTTCTGGTGGCCCAGGTGTTTGTCCTACAGGGTATCTTTGCAATGCTGCCTCTCTGCCTCTATGAGAACTCTTCTGATTCTTCTCCACAGCTGGCTATTCTTTACACATGAGATCTCAGCATAAATATGACCTCATCAGAGAGGTCTTCCCTGACCCTCTTACCAAATGCATGGTCACTTCTCCACATATATTATCTTTGTACCAAGACTCTGTTTTCCCCTTTCCAGTTCTTAACACAAGAGTAGATTTATAGTTATTAGTAAAACCATCCATTTAATTTCTATTTCCACCCTTAGAACATATACTGTAGAACAGTGGTAGTATCTATGGCACACGTGTTATTGTGTTTTTCTTGTAAGGCAAAATATGTTCATGTACAGTTGGTTTTTTTCTAATCTGAATCCTCACTATTCAGGTTTAATTGCAGTGTTAGCACTTTGCAATGAATAAGTGGTTCTGGGGTTGCTTCTTGGCACTCAGTCTCTAAAAGGTTCATCACCACTGCTCTAGAAACTTGGGGCCATGCCTTCCTTGTTTATGGTTTTATTCCCAGGGCTTACCTAGTACTCTATGCATAGTCTGAAGACAGTGATATGTAGTATATGTCTGAAGACATGGGTGAGTGAGTGAAAGAATAAAACTACAAAGAGCCTGAACTGAAATCTCTCTTTCACATCTACATTAACCTCTCTTCCCTGCAATAGAAGACAGGATGAGAGAGGATTTAGACAGGCTGTGTGCTTTTGAATTTGGAGGCAACAAAGCACATGCCTGCAAGCCAAAGGGGAAAATCAAGTTTATTCCATTACTAATTAATGAGACTTGGGATTGAATGATAAAAATCTAATGATGCTAATGTTGGTTCTGAATGCTGGCTGGCGGTCTCTGAAGACAACGTAAAATGGTAAGAGGACACTGCACTTTAATCCCCCAATTAGGAAGGAGCTGTCTTCTCCAGGGACAGCCTTAGCTGCTGATTGATTTTCCTTACCCATTATAATCATAATCAGAGCTACCCTAGGCAGCCCTAAACTTCTGGACCCCTCCATTCAAGGTGGATCTCCCTTTATACAAGCCATGGTACTAACAATCCAGATTGGTTCAAAGGGCAAATTATGGGGAAATTCTTTCATATTAGAGAAGCATTCTTAATAAGATTCCTTTCAATAGGCAGATCCCTGAGTGGATTTCACCTAGGATTTCACTGCAAAAGTAGGACCAATCTGTAACATTTAAGGGCATTTTGTCACCATCCAAAGCAAAGCAACAAAGATGACTTTGATTCTCTAGCCACAGCCCAAGCCTTCTGCCTTAAAAATTCACAGACTCAAGCCCCTATCTCTGGGCTCACATTTACCCCTAATTTAAGGCCACAATACAGAACGATTTTCAATCTTCCCATAGCCCAGCCATTAAGACCAGACAGCCATTACACATACAAGGCTTCAAGTGCCACAGGGGGTATGTGGGGAAGGGGAGGCCTTATCCATGACTCACTGCTAACCCATTCCTGCCGCTGGAAAAAAATAGCTCTAAATGCGCATCCTACTACTTGTGAGTCAGGAATGTCATTTTCATTTATGAAAGATGAAACATTATTTTTCTCTCACATTTCAAGTGAATAACTTTACATATATTTTCCCCAATTTCCATAGGAATTTGATGCCATGGAAGCAATCAGCTACACATCCCCAGAGCCTGGCAGAAGCTCCTTTTTCGCTGGCAGCTACTCTAAGATCAATAATTCTGAATTCTCTTCCTCCCTTCAATTACAATCCTGGGGAGATCCACCCTGACTTGGGGGTCCAGTGAGAGACAGTAGTCTGAATTCCAACATCATTTTAGGATTTCAGACTCACTTTTCTATTGAGTTTTAGAAGCTCACTTTCAGAAATTCAGACAATATTAAGTTCAGAGACGCTTCTGCACCTTGTACTCCTAAGGAAGTGTTTGCCTCCCACTGTGAGATTCCCAAAGGTATTCGTCATCGTTTATGTCAAGGGAAAGAGTGGAAAAGAGCATAGGAGACGCCCTTTCTGTTCACTCTCCGGAGCATAATTTTTTATTTCTCTACAACTATTAGGTAAATACACTTAGTAGAACAAAATAGAAAATACATTCTAGGGAAGAAGAGATCGAGCCTTCGAGTTATGTACGAGATGGTATTTCTGGTGCTTGCTTCCCACCAGTAACACTGTTCCTTTGCCAATTGGCTAGACTGCTTACTGTGTCTTTCTTTTTCTCAGATCTGGTGCCTGAATCTCAAAGATATGAGTAATCTGACCACTGTGAAGGGATTTATCCTCCTGGGATTTGGAAGTCTCCATGGATTACGGATTTTCCTTTTTGGAGTATTTCTGGGAATCTATGTAGTGACCTTGCTGGGGAATATCCTCATCCTTACAGTCATTTCCAGTGACCGCAGCCTCCAAACTCCCATGTACTTCTTTTTTTTATTTTTTTTTTATTTATTTTTTTTTTTAGAAACATAAAAGTACAAAAACATATTGACAAACAGACACCCATTATCATAGAAAATAGTACAATCACAACTAATCTATAGACAAGGTGATATGGTCTCAAC
>PVLD010036071.1:0-11260 GCA_004027595.1 Dinomys branickii | reverse complement strand
TTCAAGATTCAGAGTCCAGACACTGTAAAACTGTAACTGAGTGAGACAAAAATGAAGAGAAATAAGAAGAAGGTCCCCAGGAACCCTGAAAAATCTGACATGAAACTTGAAAACTACAGAGAGTTCTGTAAACATTATACAGAGCACTTAGACAAGAAAAAAATAATAAAACAAATATAGATAACAAAGAAAGAAGTAATCATTATTTGTTAATGATATGATACTCTACATAGAAGACCCCAAACACTCCACCAAAATACTCCTAGAATTAATAACAAAATTTGGGAGCATAGCAGGATATAAAGTCAACATTCCAAAATGAATAACTTTCCTGCATGAAAAGTAAACTTACTGAGAAAGAGAGTAGAGAAAACACACCTTTCACAATAGCATCAAGAAAACTGAAATACTTAGGAATCAATCTGACAAACACAGTGAAAGAACTATACATTGAAATTTACAGGGCTGGGGATATAGCTCAGTGGAATAAGCACTTGCCTAGCAAGCGCAGGGTCCTGAGTTCGATCCCCAGTACCGCCAAAAAAAAAAAAAACAAAGAAAAAAAAAAAAGAAACTTACAGTACTCTGAAGAAAATCAAAGAGAGTATCAGACAATGGAATGATATGCCCTGTTCTTGATTAGGCAGAACCAATATAGTGAAAATGGTCATACTTTAAGAACTTTTATAAAGATTTAATGCAATCTAAATAAAAATACCCATAGCACAACTCAGAGAACTAGAGAAAACAATCTCAAAATCCATTTGGAACCAGAAGAGACCTATTATAGCAAAAGCAACCCTGAGCAACCATGGCAAGGCAGGGAACATCACAATCCCCAAATTGAAGGTATACTATAAATCTACAATGATAAAAACAGTATGGTACTGCTAAATAAACAGATGCAAGGATCAATGGAACAGAAGAGAAGATGCAGAAACAACTGGAAACACATACAGCTATCTTATCTTTAACAAAGGGCCCAAGGACATCCATTGGTAGACTCTTCAATAAATGGTGCTGGAAAAACTGGCTTTTGACATGCTTTGAACAGCCAAGTGGCCAATGATTTTAATACAAAAAATAAAATCAAAGACAAGAATAAAAACTGCAGAGATTTTGAAGAGACAGACTACATTTTGTGGCAGGGAACAAATCAGTCTGAACTTTCTCCCTCATGGTTCTTGGGAAAGAGATTAAAATTTTAAAACCTAAGTGAAACCTGGAGACTTTAGGAGGTCCCATGGAGAAAAGGCTGTGGTTCAATGTACTAGAAATTGCTCTGATCTTCAGGGACAGTGTGGAGTTCTGTTCCCACAGAATCCTTACACAGGAAACAGCAGGAGAGTGATCCCTGTGCAGGTGCCAGCCATCTTTGGAGAGTGGCCATGGCCTTGGGTTCCATTCCAGGAAATCATAGAGTATTTTAACCTTGCCCTCAGAACAGCCACAGGACAGATTTATTTCAGCATCCCCAGTGTTACCCTCCACCGTGACTGGGTGAGAGATACTCTGAGGAAACAGCTGGGGACGGGGAATAGACTAGAAACAGATCCTCTGAAGATTTTCAGTTCAAATGGGAAGGGCACAGGCTTTGCCCTGGTAGCCAGAGATCAGGCCAACTACACTGAGTTGCTCTGGATTTGAAAATCTCAGCATTATTTGAGCCCTTGCAGATACTAAAAAATAAAGCAGTAATAAATGGAAGAGTTGGTTCATCAAAAGAATAAACAAAATTGCCATACCCGTACACACTCTTACCAAAACAAGGAATAAATAGACCCAGATCTAAGCAATTAGAAATGCTAAAGGTACAATCTCAATGGACTCTGTGGAAATCCTGAAGATCATTTGAAACTACATTAAAAACCTATAATAAGATGGTAAATTCAGAAGAAATGTATAAATTCCTCAATATATATGAAATCTCAGAAATGAAATGACAAATAAAATTGGTCCTTCAAGAGATGCAAAGTGAAACAACACTGAGATTCCATCTCACCGCAATAACAATTGCTATCATGAAGAAATCATCCAAGAACAAATGGTGGAGGGGCTATGGGAATAAAGGAACACTTTTCCACTGTTGGTAGGAGTGTAGACCTGTGCAACCATTATGTAAATCAGTGTAGAAATTTTTGAAAAACTAGGGTTAGCAGTCCCACTTAATCCAGCTATTCCCCTTCTGGGTATTTACTCAGAAAAATTTAAAACATCATGCCACAATGATATATATGCACCAATGTTTATAGAATTACAATTTGGCATAGCTAAATCTTGGAAACAACCCAAATGATAATTAAGTGAGAAATGGATAAAAAAGATATTTTTATACAATAGAGTACTCTCGGCTATAAAGGAGGATACACTTGAGGCATTTATAGGAAAATGGATGCAATTTGAGACAATACTCATAAGTGAAATAAATTAGAGTCGCATGTGTGAACATCATATTGTCTCCATAGTGTAAGGAGCTGAAAGAGTAAACAAGATCCAAAACGTACAGTAGATATTGTGAAACGGGAAGACATTGTTCAAAGGAAAGAGAAACTGGGATAGGGAAAAGGAGAAAAGGAAGGGAAAAGGAAAATATGTATACATACGCACAAAAGATAAGATAATTATACTACTAATTGCTATTAGTTCATTGAAAAGAAAGGCATGTGCCTATATTGTTTGACTAATTTTTCATGCCTATGTTTGTAATATAAGGAGATAACAATACATAATGTACTAACCATTATTACTCTCCTTCAACCTTGTTTTACATTTTTGTACCACAGTTTTTATTGTTTTTTCTTTAAAATAAAAATAGGGTATCTTACGTATAAAAATTGGAAATAATAAAATATCAGTGAATAAATCTGAAGAATTCATATAGAAAGATTTACTGTCAAATTCTATAAGTCCTTTGGAGAAGATATAATATTAGCCAGTATTAATCAAACTCCTCAATGAGATTGAAAGTAAGGCAAGATTCTCAAAGTTATTTCAGGAAGGAAACTACCACGATCACCAAATCAGTAAGAGATCCACAAAAAGAGAACTAGAATCAAATCACCTTCATGACCATAGATACATAATCTTTCATAAGATATTGGCAAATATAATACAATAAATTATCAAAAATTGATACTTTTTTTTTTTGCGGTACTGGGGATTGAACTCAGGACCCTGCGCTTGCTAGGCAGGTGCTTATTCCACTGAGCTATATCCACAGCTCCAAAAATTGATACATTATTATGAAATAGTATTCACTCCTGGGATACAGGGATACTTCAACATGCCCAAATAAAAAATATAATATAGTGCATAAATAGAAGAAAGGATAAAACTTCATGACTGTCTCAATAGATGCAAAGCAAATATTTAACAAAATTCAATATCAATTCATGATGAAAATCCTGAAGGAAATAAGTATAGGATAACCTAATATCAGTATTATTTTTGACCACATTCATCTTAAATGGGGAGAGGTGGAATGTTTCCCTCTAACATCAGGAACAAGACATGGATGTCCACTGTTATTATTACTCTTTGATGAAATTCTCAACATATTAGTCAGAATAGTCAGGCAAGAGAAAGAAATTAAGACATGTGTATAGGAAAGGAAAAATGAATTATGTTTGTTTTTGTCTATGTTGTTATTTTGCTATTGATTTATTTTTATTCTCTTTAAAATAAAATTAGAAAAAAATAAATAAATTATCATTATTTGTAGATGACATGATCCTCTACATAGGACATTTCAAAAGTTCCATCAAAACAGTACAGAAATAATAACCAAATTCAGTACTATAGCAGGTTAAAAATCAACACACAAAAATCAATAGCATTTCTGTACACCAGTAATAAACTCACCAAGAAGGAAATGAGGGTAACAATATTTTTCATAATGGTATGATGAAAAATGAAATACTTAGGAATTCATTTAACCAAGGAATTGAAAGACCTATACTATGAGATCTACAATACTCTGAAAAAGGAGACTGAAGGAAATATCAGCAATGGAAAGATACCCTGTTCTTTGATACGCAGAATGAATGTAATCAAAATGGTCATAACTCCCAAACAATTAGCATGCACATCTCATGTAATTCCAATCCAAATACTAATAGCACTCCACAGGGAACTTTATGAAACAATCCTACAGGATTCTGGGGTCATAGATCAGAGGTAGGTCACTTGCCCAGCATATGACAGACTTTGAGTTTGATTACCAGCATCACACATCAAAAAAGTCCTGCAATTCATAGGCTAGAGACCTAGAATAATGAAAGAAATCCTAGGCAACAAATGCAAGGCCAAGAGCATCACAACCCAGACCTTAAGTTAAAGTGTAATATTACAATAAAAACAACATGCTACTAGCAATAAAGAGACTTCTGGATGAGTGGAACAGAATATAGATTACACACATCCTGAGCTACTTTATCTTGGACAAGGGGCCAAATACTTTAATTGGAGGAAAGATAGCCTCTTTGACAAATTGTGTTGGAAGAATTACCTATTGACATGCCAAAGATTGAACCTAAATCCATGCACTAAACTAAAATCAAAATGCATCAAATATCTAAATATTAAAACATGGATGCAACTAGAGACCATATTCATAAGTGAAATAAATCAAACTCGCATGTGTAAACATCATCTTGTCTCCCAACTGTAAGAAACTAAAAAAGTACATAGATCAAAAATTTACAGTAGGTATTGTGAAAGGGAAAGAAACTGCTCACAAGGAAAGAACAACTGGCATGGAGGAAAGGAGAGAAGAAGGAAGGGAAAAGAAAAAAATATATATATGTATGATAGCTAAGATAATTATACTACTAATTTCCTTCAGTTCATTGAAAGGATCGGTTTGTGCTTACATTGACCAATTTTTGTATGCCTATATCTTATAATCTGAGCAACTGCTTTGAAGATAACAATATGTAATATATTAACCATTGTTCATTAACTGCTATCCTGGTTTGAAACTCTGTATCATTGCATTTATTGTTTTTTCTCTCTAAAATAAAATAAGTAAATAAGTAAATAAATATTAAAACAGAAACAATCTGCGAAAAGACATAATAGGAAAACTGGTAGGCACAGGCTTAGGTAAGGTCTTTATGTACAGAACTCCAGGTGTATAAGAAATAATAGCAGGTAAAAAAAAATAAAAGCGAGAATCAACAAATGTGATCATATCAAATTAAAAATTTTCTCCACAGTAAAGGAAAGAAACCAACACAGTGAAGAGATAATCTACACTATGGGAAAATGGGAAAAAATTTGCCACCTAAACCTCAGACAATGGGTATGGCATATCTAGAATATACAAAAACTCAAAAATATAGGATCCCACACTTTAAAAAAAACCAATCAAGGAATAGGTTTCTAAACAGAATGACACTTCTTGGATGAATAAGTACTTTTACCCAATGAATAACATAAAAAATGCTCAACACTACTGGCCATTTAATACAAGCCAATTAAAACAACACTGAGTTTTAATCTCATGACAGAAAGAATAGCTATCCTCAAGAAATCAAAAGATTTCAAATGCTGGTAAGGCTAAGGTAAAAAATGAATACTTCTTCATTGCTGGTGGGGGGTGTAAAGTGGTACAGTCACTATGTAAATCAGAATGGAGATTATTTAGAAAACTAACAGCAGAAATTACATTTAACTGAGATATTTCTCTCCTAGGATTTTTCCTGAGAGAAAGTCATCAAAATACAGTGATACATACATACCTATGTATATAGCATCAAAATTCACAATAATTAAGTTTTGGAAGAGGCCTATACATCCATTAACATATGGATGGATTGCCGGGCATGGTGGTGCACACCTGTAATCCCAGCACTTGGGAGGCCGAGGCAGGAAGATCACTAAAAGTCTGAGACCAGTCTTGGCTACAGAATGAGCTCAAGGCCAGCCCAAACTGCATAGAGAGACCCTGTGTCAAAAAGACAAAAAAGAAACAAAGAAAAACAAAACCCAGATGGATGGATTAAAAAATGTAGCATTTATGCATAATGGAGTACTACTCTCCTATATAAAGTATAAACGAGTTATTTATAGGAAAATGCGTGCCTCCGAAGATTAAAATATTAAGTGAACTAAATGAAACAGAATGGCTTAAGTATTGCGTTCTCTTACAGGAGAATCCCAAAATATAAAGACCAAAAGGAAATATAGACAAATGTAAATACTGAGAAATATCTTTCACATATGGGAGGGAAATAACAGATTGAAAAAAAGAGGAAGAAGTGAGAGACATCAGCAAAACAGATGGGAAATTGTGACATTTCCACAAGCACCAAATTGCTATAAGGAATGTGATCATTATATACTCAAATATTTTTAATGCCTACATATAAACACATACACACATATTTTTGAAGAGATACGGGGGGACAGGATAAAGAGATTAAAAAGAATGAACATGGGTCATGCAGTTATAACAACTTTCTATGAATACAATAATTAAGGACAATACAAAGCACCATCAGTGCTCACCCAGGTTCCTCTCCGTGATTCCCTGCAGATGTGCTCCTCCTGTCGTCTGGTGAAGATCCTCACAGCAAGGGCCACTTCCCAGAGACCAAAGAGGCAAAAGCACAGCACACCTGAACACCTCTGTACGAGTTTCCCCAGACTGACAGAAGTAGAATCCAGAGGCCCTCCCTTGTGTGGTGCGGGATCAGGTGGTCACATTTCCCCACTCCTGACCTGCGGGTGCATCTGGCAAATCAAGGCCACCATCTCACTTGGACAGGAGAAGTAGAAATATGGAGCGGGTGACTTTTCTCTGGGGTCCTGCCTGAGGCCACATCAGCCTCCCAGCAAGGTCAGGCTTCCTGTATCTTGGCTCTCCTGATCTTATGGCACACTTCTCAAAGCAACACACTGTCCTTCCTGACACCAGCAGCCAGGGGCAAAATTGCACAGCATCCAGCAGGGTATGATAACTGGGAGAAGGACACCCTCTGATCTAGCAACCAGTATCCTTTTAATGCCCCTATAAGTCCTGCTCTTGAGTCCTAGCAGCAGCCCCACCCCTCCCTGACCTAAGTCTTTCCTAAGATTCCAGGTGGGAATGCGGGACAGCACTCAGATTGAAAGAATAGGCAGGCTGGGTCCCATCTGTCATGTGTCCTGGGCCCTGCAGTCCTGCTTCATTTCTCATCTTGACTGGGCCAGGGCCTGTGTCCTTCCTTAGCCTGAAGGCTTGCTTCTTCTGCAAAGACCCTAAGCTCCCTCAGACCTTGTTGAAGAAGCCAGAAATCCCCTGGTCTGATAACTCTACATGGGGGAATCACTTGGAATAAGAACAGTGGTAGGCTTCTGTGGAGTTATCTCTGCTTCAGAGCGCAAAGCACCTTCGCCTGTGACTATTCTTAGGGCCTCACCCATTCACCCATAGAAGTTAGATCACATAGCCAGGCACCATGCTCAGGGCATGCCAGGCCTGATAACTGGGGCAAAGAAGTCCCCCATGGGGCTCCATTAGTAAGGTGAAGTGAATGACCTTATTCCTCCCTTTGAGTCCCGACCCTGTTTCCTGGGAGTCTGAACCCCTATCACTGTTGACTGAGTGTTCCTTCTCACATGAAGGACAAAGAATGGAGAGGACTCATTCTTATAAGCCTGCCCTTGCGGGGTCCAGGATGTATAATAGAAATGGATCTGCATTGTTCAGAGACAGTCTTGCTGGCCTGCAGTTCCTTGCCCCCTTTAGGTCCTCATCTGGAGTGAAAACAAGTTCTTTATGCTCCCCTCACATGAAGGACAAACATCAGAACAAGGCTCCCCTCCCATGCCAGATGCAGACATCAGTGGTTGCCTCATTTGTACCTTTACAGAGTTGACAGGAAATTGTGAAAGGAATTTTCTCTGGGCTCCTAGTCCTCCACCAGATCTCATCTTGTCTCTCCCAAAACCAGGTCCCTGTGCCCTATGTCAAACCCATGGTGCTTCGCTTTGGACAAAGTGCCTGACACTCAAGTATTTCTAAGGCAGAAAGGTCAGTATGGGTGGGGCAAGTAGGGTGGAAGGGGCTGGCAAGTGTGTCCCAGGTGCAGGGCTGATAATATAGGAAGGTATGTATTATCTGGGGACCCACTATCTGCTTCAGACCTTCCACATTTATGTCCCAGCCCCTCAACCTGACCTAGCTGAGCTCAGGTGCGCTCCACTGTTCCTACCTTAAGCAAGGGCCTTAGTACCAGGTTCTAAACTCCAGGTTTCCCTGAGGCAACCAGGGGTGCTCAAGTGAGAGTTCTCCACTGCACAGCACAGGGCTGTCAACACAGGCAGATATGGGTTATTTCCAGGCTGTCAGACTCATCTGGAGCTTCTTCTCTCACCCTTAGCCCCTGAATTTAACCTGAGCAAACTTGATTCCTATCTTCTCTGCCCAGCTGAAGGGCATCAGGCAATATCTCTTTTGGACAGACTGTAACTCCATTTCCTCAATCTTTGCTCCAATCTTCCTTCAACTTGGTTTTATTGCCAAGTTGTTTAAACTTCAACAGCTATCACATCTTAAAGTGTGGAAGACACTTAGAACTATAAGAATTTTTCCTAAATCTAGCACCTCAGGCTCCATATCTAGTCTGGTCCTCTCTTGGCCAAAATCAATTGATCCCTTAAGGAACATGCTGGAGCACCATCCTTCCTACCACAGCAGTGAGCACACCTTGACTGCCTGATGTTATTCAACCTGATGTATGCGTGACAATTTCTGCCTTCCTCCTGGTGACTTCGTGATGTTTCAGTGGTGCATGGCATCTCTGGTATGAGGTGCTGCCTCAGCCTGTGCAGTGATATAGAGGCAGGAGTTTCAAAATTTCCCCCTGGCTGATGCTGTCATGGCTACCCGTGCAGCCCTCAGCCTCCCTGCCCCTGCCCACACTCAGGGACCCGCTCCACAGTCCCCAGTCTCCCCCAGGCCTTCCTCATGTTTTGGTGTTTACATCGAGTTCCTTATGCGTGTTTGCTAGGTCTTGTCTTGCTTTCTCTTTTCTGTTGTTTTCCATGGTTAATTCCAGAAGCACAAGATGGAACCCACACTTTCCTCTCATGTTGCTGCAACAATAGCCACAAATGCAAGGAGCACAATTAATTTGTTCATGTTTTCAGTCTATGATAGGCTGGTTCCAAGGCAGAAAAAACACGGGAGAAAGCCCTGGAGGGAAACAGTCACTCAGTTCATGGGGGCAAGGAACAGAACTGCAGAACAGTGCCAGATTGAGAGTGGCCAAAGATCGTATACATTAATGAACATCACCTTTCCAGGACTTCCATGACCCAGGCCATCCTACCTTAAACAGCTAGGTTACACTGCTTCTTCCCCTGTAAGGATTAACAATCAAAATTTACCCCCTGTGAATTTCATACCCAAACATATCTTCAATCATATCTATTCTCCAAATTAAAATGGTAACATCAATTTCATAAGTCCACTTAACATAGTACAACTGTCCCCCACAGTACTAAAAACAAAATGATTCCTTCCCCCAAATTAGAACAATTGCAGCATTTTTCAAAAGCCAAGACCAAGTCACTTCTGAGACTCAATGGAAAATTTCAGCTTGGAAAAATTGATTTGAGTTAGTATAAAATATCACCTAGGTGTGAAATGCCTACCACACAGGAACGATGTAATCAGAAGTACCATTTTTCTTTGTGTTCAAGACATACTTTACTTGATTTTTTGAGAATCCTTGAATATAAATATGCCTTTTGATTCAAGTATGTATTCATTGATGTGGTTTTCTTTCATGCCCTAAAAATCTCTAATCTTGCATGGTATGTATCTTGACTCCAAGTCATGCAGACATGGTATAACTTGTTCTAAGTCTATGTAGGGCAATGCATCATCCTTGTTAAATAGGACAGGGATCCATATATTGAGCTGTGGACTTGGCCATGGTGGAGCCCCCCAAGACATATTCCTGGCCCACCACACAACACCCAATCTCACCCCCAAACACTGAGATGGAGACTTCTGAAGAACCCACTCAGCTTCCTAGAAACTTGTGGTAATGTTCCATGGGAGTACCATCACAACACCTCACTGCCTTTGCTGCAGCTTGGAACTGTAGGGCAGCCCCACAAATTCTGACTCCTGATTTCTCTGCATTAAAAACAGTGATTTTAACACTGTTCTTGTTGGTACATTCATTTTCAAGTGTTGAGGAAGCCTACATTGCCTGCCCTATCAATTTCAGTTTTTGACAAATGTGTGTCTGTGGAGGAACCCCAAATACACTATTATTCAGAATAAATTTCCTACCCCCAAACTTGCCCTCCCTTAATCTAGTCAAACTTTCTTCCCTCCCTTCTCCATGAAGCACTGTCAACCAGAGATCTTTTATCATCTCTCTTATATCACCTTCTCCAGAATCTCACGTAGTCATTCTCTATAGAGCCCTTCAGAATAATATTGGGAATCTTGCAGTCTCTCTCCTATCTTGCTTAGTCCACCTAAAGATATTTGACTTTCATTAATCTTTTCCCTTTTTAATTTTTAAAATTTTTTGATATGCATTTAAAAGAAACCATTGACAAAGATTAATGGGAAAGAATGTTGAACTAGTGGGAAAAAGAGACTCCACTTCCGAGACAGATTTTTTTCAACTGAACAAAACCTCATAGATGCTGTCATCAGTATCAATGAAAGATCTGACCAGTTCTGACTTTTCTAAATACATGGTGATATAAAGAACAATATTCAATCACTTGTGTTTTTTCTTGAATATACAAAATACCAATTAAAATATTTTTTCTTTAAATGTTTCTTACAGATATAATTTCAATATTCTTATTTGATAGTGGTATAGTTTATGAGGTTGTTTTCCATTCACAACTTAAGCAACCCACCCAAAGGAGATGGATAGTCTATAGGCTCACAGTGCAAATAAAAATTTCAGGATTGCAACAAAGGACATTTATAAGATATAAATAGATAAAACTCTTAGAAGTTTCATGAAGAAAGCTTTGTTAAGCAGATGGCCACAAAACTAGTACATCTGATAATTCTCCTGGTGATACCAATGGGACCCCAGTGTTTTTTAAGTCAGCTTGCCCTCTCATCTTAGCTTTGTATTTGGCTTTACCAGCTTCACTAATGACACAAGCATAATCCAAATCCTGGAAGTATTCATTATAATGAAGGGCATACCCCAAAACAAACTTGTCTGGGATTTCAAATCCAACACAGTCTGGCCTATGTCCAACACTTCGAGTGGTCCTTTTCACCAGC
>PVLD010036070.1:0-11260 GCA_004027595.1 Dinomys branickii | reverse complement strand
AAAAAAAAAAAAAAAAACAAAGTTGAAAATCCTGCTACATGATTCTTGGATTCTTTTATTTTTCCTACAAATGGTAATATGCCATATACTTCTAGATTTTTAAAAATTTATCTATTTAGATCTCTGCATATAAATTCAGATAAAGTTCCAATTCTTCCTTCTTTCCTTCCCCCTATTCTTCTCTTTTTTTTTTTTTTTTTTTTTTTTGCGGTACTGGGGATCGAAAAAAAAATTTTTTTTTTTTTTCCGGGACCGGGGATCGAACTCAGGGCCCTAGTGCTCAGCGGCAAGCACTTAGCCCACTGAGCTGTACCTCCAGCCCCCCCCTATTCTTCTTCTTTTTCAAGTACACAATATTTCATGGTGGTACAATTCTTTTAATCAGTGACTCGTAAGTGAACATTTAGGAGTGCCTAATATTTTGATTTTGGGTACAATTTAATGAATATGATGAGAAAGAATCAGAATTCCAGAATTCCATTATGGGAATGGTACACAACAAACTACTAACTAGTATTTCAAATTAATGGCTACAGATGCATGCAATAGTATGAGTGAATTTCACAAACAGATTTTAAAGTATAAGAATTGGGATGTGAAAAGAAAATCAGTTTTTTAAATTGATGCAAGGTTATAAATAGGTAGCTTTAACTACTCTTCTCATATTCCTGTGATAAGAATTTACCTTTCCTACACAATTCTCCCAACATAGCTGTATAACAATTAAAACAGTAAATTAGTAAACAATTAAAATGGAATGTTTAAAACTTTGATAATGAAAATATCTTACATATGATTACATAAATATGATTTGTAGCTTATCAATGCATTTTACTTGTTATTAACTGTTGTTTTCCTAGCATAAGAATCTCTAAATCATATCTAACTTTTCTGATCTACCTTTACCATTTGTCCCACTAAAATCAACATATAGATTTTAGACACTTCCTCTGATTTGTTTTTCAGAGGCATTAAACAGAATCATTCCACTGTGATCTGCAAGTTTAAGCTTCCAAATGGCCATATAAGTGCATAAACTCAGTTCATGTCTCGATTAAACTGCCACACGCTTTTATTTTTGTTCTCAATATCATCTAATGAAGACACTTGCCTCTACCTCATCCATCACATGGAATCTTTTACTGACACCAATCAGTTTCTCATGAAGTTTTCTTGCATTTTCCAGCGACTTTATTTAGTTAGTTAGTTAGTTCTCTTTGCTGGCTGCCTGTGTTGTTTGTTATCTGTTATCTCGCTGGTCAAATAAACTTTTGCCTGGTTTCCTTGGGTCCAGTCTGTTCACATTCCTATTAAATCCTTCACATCATTAACAGTTTTTTCAAGTCACAGTTCTGATAATATTGTGCTACAGGTAAAAATATTTCAATATTATATTTTCAAGATATTTATAAAATGTTATGTTGAAAATCAATGAGATAACATGGAAACATTCTTATGATACAATGTTAAAGTAAAATCTTGAAAACAGAACTGTCTTATAAGTTATTGATACAATATTTATGGAAAAAATTCATCACAAAATTATAGAAGAAAGACAATAGTTAATACATTGTGTATCATTATTTTCAAAGTAGTTACTCAGAGCCAAAGATGTGGGCATAAGTTTCTCCAAATGATACTGTCAGAAACCCTTGTTTTCAGTGACTAAGAGAATCTAGCAGCACAACTACTTGTACCTTCTTCTTCTCCTTTCCTTCCTTTTCCCTCCCCCCCAGTTCTTCTTTTCTTTTGAACAATTTTTTCCCACTTCAAATACCTAATGTACATTTTATTCCTTATTTACTTTTTCAGTTTCTTACACTGGGAAGACAATATAATGTTTACATACATGAGTCCAATTTATTTCACTTATAAGTATGGTCTCAAATTGCATCCATTTGCATGGTGGTGCAACCATTATGGAAATCGGTGTGAAGAGTCCGCAAAAAACTAGGATTAGAGATCCCATTAGATTCAACTATTTCCCTTCTGGTTATCTTCCCAGAAGAATTAAACACATAATGCCATAGTGACATACATGCACCCATGTTTACATCAGCACAATTTGTAATAGCTAAATCTTGAAAACAGCCCAAATGCCCATCAGTAAAGGAATGGTAAAAAAGATGTGGTCTTTTTATACATTGGAGTACTACTCATCTATAAAGAAGGATAAAGATGTTAATACAATTTTACAAAATTATATGCATAAGAAGGAAATACATAAAAATGTTCATTGTATATGGTGCCTGGAATAGTTGGGGTAATTTTCCTCCTACACAGAAAAAAATGCTAAGCCTCTATGGACTATTTTGAAACTCTTTGTGAATGTACACACAAAATTCTACTCAAGAAAATCTCAGGATGCTTTGGAGAAGCCATATAAGTTGAACCCTAAAAGGTAGTGTGTAGGCTAATGAGGCAGACAATGTAGAGAAGCGTACTCTGGACCAAAGAAACACCTGGGGAATATCCTAGAACATGAGAGGAAGTGTGGGATGCTTGGATGGGGAGAGAGGAGGGGAAGAGGGTCAGGGAGAGGGTCAGGGAGAAGGTCAGGCAGAGGGTCAGCGAAGCAGAAAGAGCAAAACGCACACGCAGCTGCATGTAGCAAATGAGGCTAGAGATGCCAGGTGAACTCAGATCCCTCTAGTTATGGCCAGAGTTTAGAACTACCACGAGGATGGTCATGGGGGGGCAACTAAAGAATGAAGCAGTGCCAGAATGTGACCAGCTTTACAATCTGGAAAGCTCACGTAAGAAAGAAGTCTCAGTGGCCAAAATTACAGAGAACAATTAGTTTGATGGTTCTCCAAGTTTCACAGCTTCCACCTAGAGCAAGGAAAACATAGCAGTTTTCAAGTTACAACTGAAAGATTATATATATATATATATATATGTATGTAAAAATGTATATACATGAACATTACTTGATCAAACTTGCAGTAAACAGCACTTGTATTGTGCCCACTTCGTTACTAAAGTTTCTATTTTGCCCCATTCTGTTCTATTCTTATTTATTTATTTGTTTGTTTGCGGTACCAGGGATCAAAGTCAGGACCTTACACCTGCCAAGCAGGCGCTTATTCCACTGAGCTATATCCTCAGCCCCTATTCATTTCATTTTTAAAAGCGTACTGGACCTGATCTGCTACAAAGATCTCACAACAACCAATGGATTTCACTGTATAGTATAAGACACATCAAAATAGAGAATTTTATAGTTCTTGGGCGACATGGTGAATATGGATTAAGACTAAATATTTGAAGAGCTGTCTGGAAGAATGTGGAAGAAGGACTGACAGTGACAAGTGGGTTGTAAGAAATGGTGTCAAGCCAACTGTGGTGACACGTGCCTGTAATCCCAGCACTCAGAAGGCTGAGAAAGGAGGATCGCTGTGGGTTCAAGGCCAGCCTGAGCCACACAATGAGTTCAAGTTGACCGTAAACTACACGGCAAGACCCTGTCTGTAGAAAAGTGGTGTCAATAGTTAGATATGATACATAAGGGAGAGAGTGTTTAAGGATATGCTTCAGATTTCTGTTTGGAGGACCATGTAGAGGACTGCTATTCATAGAACTAAGCGATACAGTAGAAGTGTGTGTGGAGGGACAGAAGGCAAAAAAGTAGTCCCAGTTTGGCCATTCTGAGTCTGAGGTACCTGTGACCCATTCCAAAGCTATTATGCTGTGAGAAGTTGAAAAGAATTGTCTGGATAAAGGAAAATTGATCTAGCTGAGATCTATTGATATGAATTATATAAATAGAAGTAATCCACAAATGATAGGAGAGAATATTAAATAAGAAGAAAATTAGTGCAAGGATGAAACTCTAGGAAACAATTTCACTTCAAAGACTGATGACAGAAAAAGAAGTCTGAATGGGCGGAGAAGGGAGCTGGTACTGGGAGACAGATGCATGGAGTGGAGGGGGGAGAGTTCTAAGGAGGGCTTGGCAGCAGCATCAAATGAGAAGAACCAGAGAAGGATAACTAATGATTTAGTGGTCTACTCTACAGAGAAAGTGAGGGTGCGCGGGCTTGAGGCAGGTTGTGTTACATATTTCCACGGCCTTGGGATGGAGGGCAATGGAGATAACATACACGTATCTTATATTCCACATCTATAAACCAGTAGTAGTAACTTTTGTATATTCTACCCTCCTGTCTTAGTCTGTTTTCTGTTAATAGAAGAGAGCACCACCACAGTGCCTGCCTGGCAAGCATGAGGTCCCCGGTACCAAACAAGAAGCGATGAAGAGAGTACCACCAATTAAGTCATGCACAAAGAAAAGAATTCTGCACACTGGGCACTCCACTGTCAAAGGGCCAGCATCTGGCGAGGGCCTTCGTTTGTTATTCTGTGACCTAAGGGAAAGGAGAAAAGAGGGTCCAACTGGTCCTCTCATGAGATGTTAATGCTAGAAAAAAACAACTTACTCCTGAGATAATCACATGGAATTAACTCGTGAGTGGAGAGATTTCAGCACCTCATGGCCTCTCATCTGGCCCTGATTGCCAGCATGGCTGCCCCGGGGATTAAGTTTTCAGTACATGCTTTGTGGGGAGCATACTCAAACCACAGTGCCATCTAATGTGACCAAACCATCTTTATCACCACCTTGCGGGTGAGGCTTGACTTTCAAACTCATGGTTTCCTGAGTCCGGCTTTGGGATAGGGTAACTTGGAGAGCTCAACTACAGCCCTCTGCAGCCTGTATGAAAGCCCCATCTCTTTTCTTCTTGCTTTCACAACCTCCGTGCTAAGAGGAGTCCCACGATCACACGTGTGTGTGTCTCCCCAGCCACAGATCACACCCGTTTTCCTCCCAACGCCTACCTAAGGCTGCTTCTGGGCCCTGAGAATGTGTTCAGCGGCAGTGAAGTGCGCCATCTACGTAGCCGGCTGAGGAGCACACCGCAGAGTGACGGACAAGCAGAAGCATGTGGATGCACGGATGCAGACGGCGCGCTTTCAACGTTCCTTTTCCTCAGCAGAGAAAGGAAAAAGGTTTCGGTCTCTCCACGGAAGGAGGGAAATTAGAGTTGAACTTGTAGCCTGAGAAGAAGTGTGAAAAGGCTCACATTCCAAGTCTTCACGCCTCTGAGAAGCTGGAAACAGTCTCTGTTGGTAGGAAGCAGAGAGGGTTGTGGCAAATGAGAATGATTCTGACCAGTGCGGGGAGCTGCTTTGCTTAGAAAAATCTCCAATGCAGTAGCAGAGAGGTGCTTAGAAATGAGTAGAAGACCACCAACTGGCCTCAGGCTCGAGCTGAGCTTGGACTAAAATTCCTGCTTTCTACAAACTATGACTGTGGGATTTTTCTTGGCTGTGAAAGAACAGGAGATATAACGTTCACTGCACAGTAAATGCAGAACTGCACTCAAAGGTGATTTGGTGAACATTTAATGGGTAATTCCATGATTTGGGGGGATTTTCTCCCAATATCAAGTCAAAAGGAAATAGAAATGGAAAAGATTTCCTTGCATTCTCCAAACAGTATTGCATATTATAATGGACTCCAAGAATGTATGCTTCATTTCCAAAGTTCTGGGTAAGGAAGAGATCTTTACTTCCTTTAGGAATTATTTCATAACCTTACAGTTATTGTAGCCAGAAGGCTTTTTCCTCCTGATATTTAGTTGAAATTATATTCTTCTTGATTTCAAGCTATTATTATTATTAGTCATTTCCTCATGGTTAGCTTAGGAATCTCTATCCCTTCCTGGCATTTACACCTTCCAAATATTATGTCGACTTATCACCTGACCTGGCAAAACTATTTAAAAATATAAAATTTCAGTTTATAGATAGGATGATGTTTTACACCCCATAAACACACTATGCATGAATGTCTGGGGAACTGAGAAAATGCACTTTTGGGTGAGTGAACTATGTCGGCCTTGTGTACCTGATGTATGTAATTATGATCTTAATAATCATTCATTTTAGATTTGCCAACTTTCACATGTGGAAATGTTCAATTTGTAATGTGATTATAACACAAAAACAAAGCATGTTTGATACCTGTGGCTTGGTCTTTTCATGGTAAGTACAGAAAATTTGAAAAACCGTGTTACATTTCATATTCCTGGCCAAGTCAAACTCTGAAAGTAGCTCTATAATTCTTGGAGAATCTCTTTAAGCAGACTTGTGTCAAGGCCAATTAGAATCCAAACAGCCTTTTTCTAATTGAGGTGAGGTATGTAGCTGAATAATTCTGTCATTAAGCAAACCCCTTATAAAGGTTACAGCTCCAAGGTGAACCTCAGCCCCAGGGCTGAATAAACACAGGAGGGCAGGAGTACAGCCTTCCACAACAGGCATCTTCACCCTACAGTCCCTGGCGCAGAGGGTTTTAGATTTCTTTCTGTTCTATTTCCATATACTTCTCCCTCCATCCCATGCCATTTCTCATATGTGGTGAAGACATTACAGAATTAAAGGGGTAAATGTAACACTCTCATTAGATTTCACCTTGTCAGGAAGCCGTACTACTTTTCCTTTTGGTTCCACCCAATTGTGTGAGAGATCCACATCTGTTTTACCATCCCTGACTTATCCCAATTTGAACGGTTCTGTCCTTTTCAAGTTTATCTTTCTGTTCCTCTCCTCATGCACCAAGGTCCCTACCTTTCCTCGAACACCTACTATCTTTGGGGGATACTCTGCATAAATTATCTATTATATACCTATCTATATATCAACCATGTACTTTAATCTTTGCTCATATGATTGCTTCTTGCAGTAATAGTTAGTTGTACTTCACAGGCTCAATAATTAGGCTGACCTATCTGAAAACCAAGGTCTACCTGCTAGAGACCGTGTGATGAGTAAGGTATTAGATTTTGCTAAGCCTCAGATTCCTTATTATACTGAGTTTATTTAATATTAGCCTCACAGTTTATTTTGGGAGACAAAATTAAACTAACATATGTATACTAAATGACTAATAGTAGTAATATCTAATCCTGTGGTGTATGTTAAAATCTGAGAGAAAGAACTTACGAAATGGAGACTTGTGTGAAGCGTTTTATGGAAATGCTCTTGGATTCAACACTCATGAAAGAGAAGGAATTATCAACATTCATAGCAACTACCTCAGCCCACCTTGTGTATGGCTTTTGATAAGATGGCTTGAGGGTTGTTCCATGTTGTGACAAGGCTGACTTTGTATCACAGCCTCATGCACCATAGGAGAAAGGTGGCTCTGGAAAGGAAGCATGATCTTCAGTCAGGGGGTGCTCTTTGCCCAAAGGTAGTTTACAGTAGCTGAAGGACCAAGTGATTACTGAAGAAGAAGAATATGGACAGCGCTCCATTGTATTCGGTAGCGAAAAGCCTTCGTATTCCTTGTATTCACTTCCAGGGAACAGCTCCTGCATACTTCTGATGAACGTATTTTCCGGGAAAATTTAAAAGAACATTTGTGGCATGATCAACAGCCACTATTGATCTTGGAGTGCCAACTGACACTCATGACCACTCATCCTTGTCATTCATTTTAATTCCCTTGGTTAGCACATAGGCTGGGCTTAGAGTCTTTCTTTGTGGTGATGACCGAGACTCTTATTTCTTACAGATCTGATCTCGTAGTCACCATACTTTGCGCTGTCCATGGCAGCTTCACTTCTTGATTTATCATGAAAATTAGCAAGGGAATATCAAGGGAAACCCGAGTATATCACACAAATACTAAACATAGTCTTTCCTGCCCCAAATTTAGAACAGCATGTACCCCTATTCCTCATGATCAAGATTAACCATCCTGGCTAGTATAGTGATTTTCTTTTCTGTTTAATCTCTTGTAAGGAATTCAAGGTGGCCAAGCAGCCAATGCAGCTTGTAGTTTAGTATGTTGCTGAAGGCATTACTGACTATCAAGACCTCTAAACATGCAGCTATAGGAAGCATAGATTCCTCTAGTTCAATGGGAGTGATGTAGTGAGACCTGTCCTGTTTCTCTTCCTTGTATGTTAGATTTGATTATTGTATGTATCAGTCAGAGCATATTATAGTTTTGGATTTAGGTTGTTGTATCATGAAGGATTGAGTCTCATCTTAATTGTTTCAATTCCAAATTAGCCCCTTAACTGCACTCCTCCATCAGTCTATCAGGCTTCTGGGTGGACCAGTATGTAATAATTACCAATGAACCCAATGGCCACTGCCACACCTCTTGTGCTGACGTGTGTCTCTTGGATCAAAATGATATCATGTAGGTTCACGTGTTGGGGATCAAATTTTGTAGGCTCTTACATAACAGTGGTGGTGTGTCTTATAAAGAAGGAAGGAAAGCCCATACTTAGAATACATGTTGATTGCTCCACATGAGTTGCTAGTTCTTGAATAGTGGAAGACATCAAATATTATCAGCCACCAAAATTGTTCTCCTTAAAATATGATGCCACATACAGGACTTGGTTTTGACCTATCTTGCTGGCATGTTGAACATTTGACAGTGTCAGAGACTAGATAACTTCAGTGAGAGAGAGCCTCAGCTTTTAGTTCTGTGCAGATCCTCTACTCTGCCCATCAGACTATTTCACTTATGCATCTCTTGTGCAATAACAAGGGTTATTGGCTAACCATTTGGCTACTGCCAACTTTTTTCAGCTTTACTGAGTGTCTGGGTTATTTTTCTCTCTTTGCTGAGACAAAATACCCAATGCCCTATATAATTTTTAATGTTCTTGCTTTGTTTTGTTATGTCTGTGATGTTGGTATTTTGGTATTGCTCTTTTTTACTACTCTCTTTAAAATAAAAAAAAGAATTAAGGAAGGGAAGGTTTATTTAGCTCACAGTTCGTAGAGGTTTCAGTCCATAATCAGCTGGCTCCAAGGCAGGGTGGCATGGCACAGGGGCAACACTTCAAGATGGCAGATGACAGCAAAGCAACAAGAGTAAAAGTGCAAGAGAAGCAAGCCTCACTTCTTCTCTTTTATCTTATGCAGGCTTTCCACCCTAGAGTGGGTCCTTTACATCCACACCGTCTCCATGCCCTCCTCTTGCACAGGCTCAGGATATTTACAAAATGAGGCCCCTAGACCCCTGCTGAGTTGCTTCATTAAGAATCTGAACTTCTCATATTGACACAATGCATCAACCATTACACTGAGATATAGTTGACAAATAAAACCATCTATATTTGAAGTGCTAAATATGATTTGATAGATAAATATGTTGTGCAGCAATTACCACAATCAAGTTTATTAGCATACTGTCACTTTATGCAATCAGATACTTTGCATGTATGTGCTATGGCCTAGAAGCAAGCTAGAAATTATAATCCAAGAGTTATATAATTCTCACTTGTATATTGTCTGACTCTGCATCAGAATCCTAAAGATCCATGTCATGACACCTTCACTGGGATTTACTATAAAATCTAATGGCATCTTTGCCCTCCTCATAGATGTCTGTTATCATAGTGCCTGTTGGCATGCGGCCCAGTGAGCAGATAACATACTCTTAGTGTAGTGCCCTCTGCACTGCCCATGAGAGCCTCTGGAGACTCACTTCCTCCTTCCTAGAGATGGTATAGAAGATTGGAAGTTATGCTTGTCTCAGATCACTGTTTCACAAAAGTCTTCAGTGTTGTGGCAGATTTCTGAATCTCCAGTCCCAGTGTTTTATTTCATACTAAGATACCCAGCATCCTTGTGCTTGGTGACATTCAGTCTAACTAAAAGGCTATCAACACAGAAGACCAACACAATTTCTGAAGAATATCCTTGTGGACCAGATCTTTTGCACTATGCTGTGACAGGGGGTGAGGAAGTTAATATAGATCTAAGGATGATTGTCTTTATATTTTCTTATCCCTCCCCATTGAATGTATGCTCTTCCTGATTTTCTTTTCTAACTATAACAGAATATATCCACATGACCAGTAGTAACATACGATATATCTAAGGCTTATTAATCTGTTTTGGCAAAGATACTATTCCTGGTTTAGCAGCTGGAGTTGGGACTGTTACTTGGTTTACTCTCCAATGCTCCATTGCCATATGGCAGACTTCAAAACTGAGCCTCCATTATTCATTGAGAAAATGTAAAGAGCAAACATGTTAATAACATCAGACATAGTCACAGCTGCCACTTCAGCTTTGTTGCTCATCAGAATAATTGCTTCTAACCTCTATCACTGTTTCAGCTTACATTCCCCACTTTTACCAGGGAGGAAAGTTCTACGTAAGGTCCACCCTGGCCTACAGAGCATAGCCACTCCTGGGTTTCTCAGGGACACTGGCTATCTTCTGACTTGCAGATTCCTCATCATTTTGGGAAATTATCCTCGGCCTCTTACAAATGAGTCTAGTGGGCTTTCCTCTATGAAATGCATTCAGTCAGCATGTCCTCTTTTTCTTAGTTTTTTAGAAGTTACATCTTCCTTTTCTGCCAGAAAACTTTCATAAGTGTAGATCACTTATGACCACTTATGATGGACCATAGCTTCCAAAAGTCTTCCAATTCTATCCCAGAAGTACATAAAAATCTATCTCCCAAGATCTTTTTCTATACCATTAAATCTTATATAATGACAGAGTGCTTCCCTATTAATAAACTTTTCTTTTTCCAACTTTACATTCTACCAGCCTTATCCTGGCATGCTCAGAATCCAGTCTTGTATATACTCTCTTGCTGTATTAACCAGCTTTCTCATTGTGTGAACTCAGTGCCTAATACCCATAATTAATTGCTACCAGTTGAGTTACATACCAGAGTTTCTGTACAGAACTGCTTCAATGTTCTCATTACATGGTATCTGGCTTCACCCAAAGATAGGGGAAGTGTGATCTGAGATTCCACATAGAAGTTTTAATGTGTCAATAATCTAGCCTCAGAAGCTGCACATCAACTCTTTGATAGTATTTTATCAAGTGTGTAGATCAATCAGTGTGGGAGGAGATTGCTGAAGGACTTACCATAGAAGGAAGATAGTACCCCTGGGGACTTCTTTCAGATGTTTGACGCAGCTTTCCATCCAATTTGCTACTACACCAGTGACCACAGAGGCTCTTCTTACACGTGCTTGTTGGGATACCCGTTACCAAATGATCATCAGCTTTCTAGCTTCAAAAGTTAATTCTGAGACTGCATCCTTGCGTTTCCTGGGAAATAGACTCTGAGGAAGAGATACACGCGTTGAGTGTTTATGGAGGGTGCTGTGAATTTGACATTGTACAGAGGAGGGCATGGGAAGAAAGACTGACAAGGGGGATAACCAAAAGTCTGTACAGTTCTACAAAGACCTCA
>PVLD010036069.1:0-11260 GCA_004027595.1 Dinomys branickii | reverse complement strand
CTCCCTCCCCAGCATGCCACCAGTTTTCGTTTTGTCTTGTTTTTGTTTGTATTGTTTGCATGCCCTATAGTGGGTAACTGGAATCACAAGTAACAAAAAGGTTAGAGGCTGCAGTGGCAGTGGTGATGGTAGTAAGTGGAATAACATATGACCCCTGCCCCACAACCAAGTAGCACAAGAGAAGAACATGGATTGCGGATGCAAAATTTAAGCAGCCTTGCGCTTGAAATCAGTATTTATTTTACCTTGTCACCAGTGGCACAGGCATTGTTAGGTGCAAGAGAAAAGGATTGGGGGATCAGCACTCCCCTCACCCTGGGAACAGTGGGGCAAACAACCTTAGTTAGGCACAAAGGGTTAAGTAGTGGGAAGCTAGCACTCCCCAATTTGTGCCCTGTGACCAGCTCATTAGAGGAGCCAGCAATGTGGAACAGAGGAGGCTAAACAAGGTCCGAGATGGGTCAACTGTACCAGATACTGAGAGCACCCTCAGGCTGTCTCTTTCTGAGGGCACCACAGCAAATAGGAGAGCAATCCTGAAATAATCAGAGTAAGGAGACTTGCGTGGGCCATCTGGAAAGCTGCTGCATGATGACTCTGGACCCAGCTCTTATATATGGAGGCATAGATTAGCACAGCACCCAGCACTAACGCTACTGCAGATTTAGTGAGGCTATGTAGCACAGATCAAGTCTTTACTTGGACACTACTACAAAACTGTGGGCAACAGAGGAATTTTTTTTCTTGTTCCTCCTTGTTTATTACTTTGTTTCATTTTCCTTTTCTATCAGTTTTATTTGGGGGTGAGGATTGTGTAGGTTTTGACACTCATTGTTTTGTAATATTCATGATGTTTCTTTCTTTCCTCAACTTTTTTCAACATTCTTTGATATTTATATGTGAATGAACATTATCTCCTGTCTTTCTGGTTTGCATAGATACTCTTTTGCTTTCTCTTACAACCTTTCTCTCCTGTCCTCTTCTCTACTTTCTCAAAACTTGGGTGATCATTCTTCACAGTTCAGCCTTGCTTCTACTATATTTCTCTTCAGTTATTGCCTTATTTTGCACTGTATCCCTCTTGTAGCCCCCCTTCAGGTAAATTAAACCTACCAAAGGAAATTCACTGTGAACATGTTACTGCTTTCTGTTGGATTTTGTTATAGAACTATAGATCTTGCTACTACAGTTAACAGTGACAATTAACAGTTATCACACCTTGTTAGTTTCTAGGCTGTGCTTGATGATATTGTTATTGCTAATTATACTATCTTACCTTGGCCAGCATGCCATACCTAATGTAATCAGTTGTTACTCCTCGTATGACAACATTTTGATTGTCTGGGGTCATGATCATCAATATAGTCCAGGACCAAAGGAGTGGGTGCTGAGCCAAATATAAAGTAACTACTCATCCTTAATAAATTAGGAAGGTAGGATCTTTGAGTAGACCCAAAGACCAGTAGAACACATCTCTAGAGAAAGTCATTTCCTAAGTAAGCCTTGATACTAATGATGCAGCTACCTAACACAAGAAATATAAGAGCATCAACAGAGAAAACAAATTCAAAAAGTATAAAATGACAAGACAGAGCAAAATGCAACCTCAGACCTGCAGCCCAGCCAGGACAAACCCAATGGACAATGAGATAGAGGAAGTGAGAAGCCACTATAACCTGACTTTCCTGAAATGATCGTAGCAAAAGTAAAAAGAAAAAAGATAAAAAGGGCTATAGAGAAAATCAGATCAGAAATAATCTCTCAGGTAAAAAAAAAGAGATGACACCCATAATGAAGGACTTACTCAGTGAGTGCAGAGTAGACATAGACAAAATAATAGAGGCACTTAGGAAAATCATAGAAACCATGAATGCCCAATTTAGGAAAGTAATAAAATCCAAGGAACAGATCCAAACAGATACCCAGGAGATTAAAAATTATATTGAAACTTTGCAAATTCAAATGAGCAAAAGTAAAGACAAAATATCAGACCTAAAATACAATGTGGTTAGCAATGATGAAAAGAAAGATTTTTAAATATAGGAACAGGTGAGCAATCAATAGAACAGCTTTAAAAGATGATGCAAAGAATAGCATGAGATTGATTGGAGTCAATGAAAGACCAGGAGTCGGCACAAACTATGTAAAAGGAAAGTTAAGAGAAGTAATGGCAGAAAACTTCTCAAGCACAGAAAAAGAAATTGACATACAGATATGTGAAGTATATGGAGCTCCATTTAGTCAGAACCAAAATAAATCTATACCAAGGTATAGATTTATAACAATCAAGACTCCAGAATTTCAGCATAAGTACACAATGTTAAAAGCTGACAGAGAAAAGAAATCACCTATAAAGAAAAAACCATCAAACTCACAGAAGAATTCTCAACACTAACACTTAAGTCAGGGAAAGCTTGGAACAAAGTATTTCATGTCCTGAATGAAAACGTTTTCCACCACAGATTGATGTACCCTGCAAAAATACCTTTGAGAATCAATGAGAAATAAGATACTTCCATGACAAAGAACAACTGAAGAAATTCATGGCCAACAAACCCCACTCTGCGAAGTGTTCTGGATGATAGTCTAGAAATAGAAAGCAAAGACCACGATTTCAAGAACACTGAAACAACACATCAGGCAGTGCAAGGAATTAAACAGAGAGGAAAGACAGAACCAACAACAGTAAAATAATGACAAGGATAAATCAACACATATCAGTTACAATTGGCAATATAAAAGGTCTCAACTTACCAATCAAAACAAACAAATTTACAGAATGGATCAAGAAACAAGATCCAACAATATGCCATATACAAGAACTGCATATACAGTTGGAGATACAGCTCAGTGACATAGTGCCTACCTGGCAAACACAAGGACATGAGTTTGACTACTGGTACCCACCCCACACAAACTCACATATAAATCAAAAAGAAATTCATAGACTGAAAGCAAAAGGATGGAAATAATACTCCCTGGAACAGGAAACTGGAAAGAAGCAGGGATAGCTGTTCTATTTCCAGACAATATGAATGTTAAGCAAATTGTTCAAAAGAGATAGAGAAGGTCATCACATACTTGTTAAGGAAAAACTCCAAAAACAAAAGATAACAATCCTAAATGTATATGCATCAAATACTGGTTCACATACTATTTTTAATGGACATGAAAAATCAAATAAGCACTTACAGTACTATACAGAAGGACATTACTACACCACTGTCACAGGTAGGTGGATCAATCAGACAAAACAATTTAACAAGAAATATCAAAACTGAATCAAATATTTGAACAAGTGGACTTAATAGATGTCTACAAAGTGTTGCCACAACATCAGAGTACACTGTTTTCATCTGTGCATGGGATGTTCTTCAATACAGACAATATATTATCCTATAGTACATGCATAAGTAAATGCAAAGGAATTGAAATTATCCCATGAATATTGTCAAATCATAGTGCTATGAAATTGGAAATCAATGGCAAAAGAAATGAAAAAAATCTCCATAAACGTATGGAAATTAAATAACACACTTCTGAACAAACACTGGGTGGCAGAGGAAAATAAAGAAGAAATTTAAAAATATCTACTATTAAATGAGAATGTTGATTCAATGTAAAAGAACATATGGGATGCAATGAAAGCAGTCCTAGGAAGGGAATTTATACCACTGAATTCTCACATCAGGCAAACAATGAACTCAAATGAAAAACGTAACATTGAACTTCAAACATTTGGAAAAAGAAGAAAGAGTCAAACCTAAAGCTGGCAGGAGAGAGGAAATTATGAACTTCAGAGCAGAAATTAATGCAATTCAGACTAAGAAAACAGTACAAAGAATAATGAAATGAGTTGGATCTTTGAAAGATTAAGTAAAATTGATAAACCTTTAGTTATCCATATCAAAGAGAGGAAAGAAAAGACTCAAATTCATGCATCTAGGAATAAGTAGGACAAAATCACAGTGAATTCTGTGGAAATCTAGAACATCAGCAAAAGCTATTTTGAAAACCTATACTCTAATAATATGGAATGCAGAGAAGAAATGGATAGATTCCTAGATACATATCAAATGTCAAAACTATAAGAAAAATAAATCAATATTAGTCAATGAAATTGAAAATGTCATTAAAAATTTACCAATAAAGAAAAGCCTAGATCCTAATGGATTCATGGTTGAATTCTATAAAAAAATATAGTGAAGATCTAATTCTACTCATGCTGGAAATTTTTAATAAAATTGGAAGATATGTAGAACTCTCAAAATCATTCCTGGAAGCAAATATTACCGTGATAACAAAACCAGAGAAGGACCTAACCAAAAAGAAAACTATAGGCCAATCTCTCAAAAGAATATGAATGCAAAAATGCTCAGTAAGAAATTGGCAAATGGAATGCAGCAAATTATCAAGAAAGTTATACACCATGACCAAGCAATATGCATCCCAGGGATGATTTAACATATGCAGGTCAATAAATATAATACACCATATCAATAGAGCCAAAGAAAAATAACATGATCATCTCAGATGCAGAAACAGCATTTGACCAAGTCCAAAACCCATTTATGATAAAAATCTGTGCATAAAATTGGAATAGACAGTCTTTACCTCAATCTGGTAAAAGCTACCTATGAAAGGCCAATAGCTCACATCATACTAAATGGTCAAAAACTGTAAGCTGTCACTTTAATATGAGGAACAAGACAGATATGTCCACTACCAGCAATCCTATTTAATATGATTCTGGAAATGTTAGCCAGAGCAGTTAGACAAGAAAAAGAAACAAAAGGAATAACAATAGGAAAGAAAGAATTTAAATTAACATTATTTGCAAATGACATGATACTCTAGATAGAGGACACCAAAATCTCCACCAAAAGACTTGTAAACTTAATTTTAAAATTCAGTAGTGCAGCTGGATATAAAGTCAGCATTCAAAAATCAATAGCATTCCTGTACAGAAACAACAGACTTGATGAGAGAGAAATTAGGGTAACCACACCTTTCACAATAGCATCCAAAATAAATGAGAGTCTTACACATCAATCTAAAAAGGAAGTAAGAAATCTGTACACTGAAAATTATAGTACTTTGAAAAAAGAGAATGAAGGGAATATCAGAAAATGGGAAGACATCCCTTGTTCATGGATAGGAAGAACCAACATAGTGAAAATGATCATACTCCCCAAATTGTTATATAGATATAATGTAATCTCAATAAAAATACCATTAGCATACCTTACAGAGCTAGAGAAAATATTCCTAAAATTCATGTGGAACCAGAAGTGACCTAGCATAGCAAAAACAATCCTGAGCATCAAAGGCAAGGCAGGGGGGATCACAACCCCTGACCTGAAATTGTACTAAAAAGCTACTGTAATAAAAACGGTATGGTACTAGCTCAAAAGCAGACCTGGGGATCAGTGCTCATCTGAGAAATGAATAAAAAAGATGGTTAATTTATATAATGGAGTACTAGTCTTGCCATAAAGAAGGATAAACTTGAGACATTTCTAGGTAAATGGATGCTTAGTGATACCTTAAAATAGCAAGGGACTGTGAAAAATCAATCCAATGGCTGCAAGAAAATGCAAAGAACAACAACATAAGATTGATTGGAATTGATGAAAAACTAAGATTCAACACAAATGAAATAAAAAACCTGCTCATAGAAGTAATGGCAGAAAATTTCCAAAACATGGAAAAAGAGAAAAGAAACAAGTCACCTACAAAGGAAAGCCTATCAGAATCACAACAGAATTCTCAAAACAGTCTTAAAACAAGGAGAGCTTGGAGTGAAGTATTTCATGTCCTGAAAGAAAACAACCTCCAACCCAGTTTGATGTATCTTGTAAAATTCGCTTTCAGAATCAATGTAATAATAACATACTTCATGACAAAGAACCACTGAAGAAATTCATGGCCAACAAGCCAGTTCTACAAAGTATTCTGAGAGTATTTTAGAAAGAAATAATGAACACAATTTCTAGAAAAGCAATAGGAAGATCCCACTGGGCACGATAAGCAGTTAAATGGAGGAGAAAGATGGAACCAACAACAGGTAAATGATATGACAAAGATAATTCAACGCATATCAGTTATAACCATCAGTGTAAATAGTCTCAATGCACCAATTAAAGGAAACACTGAGAGATGGATCAAGAAACAAGATGAAACAATTTGCCACATAAAGGAAATACATTTAACTCAAAAAGAAATTCATAGACTGAAAATCAAAGGAAGGGAAACTCCATGCAACAGGAACCCAGAAAAAAGCAGGCATAGCTATTCTATTATAGAAAAATTGAATTTGATGCCAAGACTGAGCAAAAGAGATACAGAAGGTCACTACCCACTTACGAGAAGAAGAATCCAAGAACAAGAGGTAAGAACCTTAAATATATATGCACATATATATGCACCAAATACCAGCACACCCAACAAATATTAATGGACATGAAAAGTCAAATAAATTGTAATGGGGGACCTCAGTACCAAATTGTCACAAATAGATCAACTAGACCAAAAAGTCAACAGAACATTATTTCAGCTGAGAAAACCTAAAAGGAATTTCGTAGATACCTACAGAGTGTTGCACCCCACAACAGAATACACATTCCGCTCATCAGCACGTGAAACTTTCTCCAAAATAGACCACTTAATAGCCCATAAAACTTGCTTAAGTAAAAGAAAAGGAATTGAAATTATCCTATGCATATTATCAGACCACAGTGCAATGACATAGGAAATCAGTGGCAAAGGAAATCAGAAAAACTGCATAAACAGGTGAAAATTAAATAACTCCTTCTTGAGTAACCAGTGAGTCACAGATGAAATTAAAGAAGAAATTAAACTATCTGAAATCAAATAATAACGTCAGTACAACATGTCAGAACTTATGGGACACTATGCAAGCATCCCTACCAGGGAAACTTAGCAGTGAACTATCATATCAGGAAAATAGAGCAAGATCGAATAAACAATTTAATGTTGAAACTCAAACCTCTAGAAAAAGAGCAAGTGAAACCCAAAACTCATAAAATTTAGAGAAGAAATTAATGCAATTAAGGCTAAAAACAATAGCAAGCATCAAGAAATTGAAGAGTTGATTCTTCCAAAGACCAAATAAATTTCAGAAACCCTTAGCCATCCTTATCAAAAACTAATAAAAGACTCAAATCCATGCAATTACAATGACAAGGGTTAAATTACAATGGATCCTTCAGAAATTTAAATAGAACCCCAATCACAAAAGAAATAGCAGCAAGAATTAACAAATAAGATTATATCAGAGGGAGGCTGGGGGTATAGCTCAGTGGCATAAGCGCTTGCCCGGCAAGCACAAGGTCCTGAGTTCGATCTCTGGTACCAGGAAAAAAAAAAAAAAAAACCTTCGGAGCTGGGGATATAGCTCAGTGGAATAAGTGCCTGCCTAGCAAGCGCAGGGTCCTGAGTTCAATCCCCAGTACCGCCAAAAAAAAAAAAAAAAAAAGATTATATCAGATTAAAATCTTCTGTACAGCAAAATAATAAATTGGTACAGTGAAGATACAGCCTACAGAATGGAAAATCAGACAGATGTCTAATATCTAGAATATACAATAACTCAAAAAAATAAAAGCACTTAAAGACCCAGTAAAGAAATGAGGAAGAGAAGTGGACAGACACTCCAGATGAAGAAATATAAATGGTCAGTAAGTGTAGGAAAAAAAGTTCAACATCTCTGCCCATTAGAGAAATAAAAATTAAAATAACTCTACCATTGCATTTTACTGCAAAATGAATGGCAATCATTAGGAAATTAAACAATGACAAATACTGGTATGGTTGTAGTAAAAAAGGAACACTCCTACATTGTAGGTGGGACTGAAAACTAGTAAAACAATTATAGAAATCAGTATGGAGATTTCTGAAAACTGAAATTAGAAATTCCATATGACCCAGCTATCCTTTTTCTAACCATCTTCCCTAAAGAGTTTAAGTCATCATACTGCAGTGATACATGCATGCTAATGTTCATAGCAACATGATTCAATAAATCCTGGAAGCAGCCTGTATACTCATTAATAGATGATTGGATATAGAAAATGTATATATATGTAATGCATTACTACTTGTCTGTAAAAGATGACACATTTGAGACGTATAGCTAAGTGGATGCACCTGGAAAATAGAATGTTGACTGAAATAAACCAGACAGAAAGTTTAAACACCATATATATTCATAGTATATTTATAGTATGTATACTATATATTTCATTTATATATACTGTATATTTCATTTGAGTGAGGCAAAGTACAAAGAAAATGATAATAGATGGGTAGAAAGTGACAAAGGTACAGATCTCTTGTAATAGGGGGAATAGTCCAAGGAAATAAGGACCAGGGATGAGGAGGGCAAGGGGAAATAAGTTGAATGAAGATCTGCCATGTACACAAACATAATATCCCCAATTGATGTAAACATTACATACCATGTGTCTAGATGTCCCCCCAAGCCTATTGCAGTCATAAGAGGAGTATTTCCAGATGTGGCAGAATCTAGTGTGTGATTGATTTACGGAGCAATGCTAGGTATAAGGGGGTTAGGACTAAGGGTGGGTGATCACTAAATCAGTCTACTGATTGTTTTGGAACCACCCTAATCCCCTTAGCTTGGGTAAAATATAAGGGACAGAAAATGACTTGTTTATCTCTTGCTTGCTTTGCTACCTTCTGCCCACCATGAATTGTTTCTTCTCTGCCGTGCTTGTCTACGATCCACCCTGCCTTACAGCCACCTGATTATGGACTGAAACCTCTGCAAACTGTGAGCTAAATAAACATTTCCTCCTTTAACTTTGGGTGTCAGGTATTTTGTCTCAGCATCAAGAAAAGACATCATCACATGAGCTAATCCAAGCAATATCAACAAGTATAAAGCAAGGGTTAGGGGAACTAGAGGAGGAGGAAAGGAAGGAAAAGGGAAGGGGATTGTTATCACCAAACAAACTGTAATATGTATATGTAACCACTTTCCGATATGATTGTAAACTGCATAAATTGCAAATATGTACTAATCAAAAGGAATTATTATTATTATTTATTATGTCTTTTTATAAACTGTGATCTTTTGTAATATTTTTTTCTAGCTCATTTTCCTCTTTGACAGATAAAAGTGAATGTATTTATTATATATAACATGATACTTTGAAATGTATATATATATCTGAATGGCTGAATATAGTTTATTAACAAATACATTACTTCACATAGTTATCATTCAGGTAGAAAGAACTTAACATTCACTCTCTTTTGTACTTTTCAGAAATACAATACATCATAAACTGTGGACACCAACCTATACAACAGATCTGTTGAATGTATTTCTTATGTATAACTACATATTCTTTGACCAACATCTCCCCAAGGCCTTCTCCCTGCTAGCCATTATACCTTCTTGAAACCACCATTCTTCTCTTAATTTCTCAGAGATCAGTGTTTTCAGATTCTGCAAATGTGATAATTCATCTTGATTGTCAACTTGATTGGATTGCAAAATGCCCAGTAAATTAGAAAAGCACATTTCATGGATGTGCCCATTAAAGTGTTTTCAGAGAATGTTGGCATGTGGGACAGCAAACTGAGGAGAAACACTGGCCCCAAATATGGGTGACACAATCCAGTAGGGTAGGGATCTAGATGGAACAAAGGCGGTAAAAGAAGGAAACCTGTCAAACATTAGCCATTTCCCATTCTTTGCTTCCTGATCACCATGAGGTGCATAGATTTTCTGTGCCATGATCTTCCATCATGATATTCTGCCTCAGCTCAGGCCCACAGAATTAGAACTGACTGACCATGGACTGAAATCTTTGAAACAATCAACCAAAATAATCCCTTCATCCCCAAAGTGATTTATCTCAGATATTTTGTCACAAGAACAGAAAAATTTGTGAATATGGTATGCGTTGTTTGTCTTTCTGTGCCTGGCTTACTTCACTTAACAAAGTGTTCACCAGGTTCATTCATATTGTTGCAAGTGATAGTATTTTGTTCTTTTACTGAAGAATATTAGTATTCTAATATTTTTATGATGTATTTTCTTTTCTGTCAATCTACTGGTGGATACTTATGTTGATTCCATGTCTTGGCAATTGTGAATAATGCTACAGTAAATACAGGAGTGTAATTATCTCTTTAACTGATTAATGGAACTACTATTAGTAGTTAATGGAACTACTGTCACTGAAACATTAGTTCTATTTTTAAAAACATTTAGAGGAACCACCATACTGGCTACAGTAATTTACATTCCTAACAACAATGTATACATCTATTTTTTTCCACATCCTCATCAACACATACCTTTCGTCTTTTTGCATAGTCATTTTAACTAGAGTGAAATAATATCTCAGTGGTTTCAGTTTGCATTTTCCTGAGGATAATGATGTTGGGCATTTCCAATAAACTTATTGGGCATTTGTATTTGTTCTGTTGTGAAATGTCCATTCAAGTCTTTTGCCCTTTTAACAAACCAAGTCATTTGTTTTCTTGCTATGAGTTGCTTTGCCCCTCATATATTTTGGATATTAACTTGTTAGATTTATAGTTTGCTAATATTTTGTTTAATTCCATAGGTTATGTTATCCCTCTGTTCAATGTTTTCTTTGCTAGAAGCTTTTTAGTTTGCTAGACTCCTATTTATCTATTTTTGCTTATTTTGACTGTGCTTTTTGGAGTCCTACACAAAAAATTATTGCGTATACTGACTTGAAGTGTTTCGTCTATGTTTTATTCTAGTACTTTCATGTATTATACTTAACTCTTCAATTTTGAGTTCATTTTTGTATATGGTGAGAGATAGATACCTGGTTTCTTTTTTTCTTTCCTTTTTTGGTGTGTGCATATTCAATTTTCCCAGAAACATTTATTGAAACAACTGTTCTTTCTTCAGTGAGTGTTCTTAGCATGTTTGTTGGTTATAGATGTGCAGATTCATTTCTAAGCTTTCTATTCTGTATCATTGGCCTGTGTGTCTGTTTTTATGCCAATATCATGTTGTTTTAGTTACCATCCCTTTGTAGTATACTTTAAAATCTGATACCTTGATAACTGTAGCTCTTCTTGTTTGTTTATTTTTGGTTTCTTATTTTTTTGTATGTTTTCTTACAGCTTTGGTTATATGGAGTTCCTTGCAGTGCACAATACACTGTAGTATTATTTTCTCTAGTTCTGTGAAGAATTACATTGCTATTTTGATGATTATATTGAA
>PVLD010036068.1:0-11261 GCA_004027595.1 Dinomys branickii | reverse complement strand
TCTTTTGATTGTTTTTGGTTTGAAGTTTACATTGTTTGCAAACATAATAGCTACCCCTGCTTTTTTCTGGGGGCCTGTTGCATGGAGAATTGTTTTCCAACCTTTAACTTTCAACCTATGGATTTCTTTTTGAGTAAAATGTGTTTCCTGTATACAGCATATCGTTGGATTGTGTTCCTTAATCCAGTCTTCCAATCTTCTCCTTTTGACTTTTGAGTTGAGGCCATTGACATTAATGGTTATCATGGTTATATGTTGGCTTATTCTAGTCATGTTATTTATTTGAAGTTTTCCTTCTTTTGCTGACTATTTAATTATTTGTTCTGTTTAGGGATTTATTTCTATAGCTGTTCTTGGGATTGTGGTCTCTTTTTTCTCTGTCTAGAATATCTTTTAGTGCTTTTTCCAATGCTGGTTTGGCACTCATGAAGTTCTTCAGTTGTTCTTTGTCATGGAAATATTTTATTTCTCCATTGAATTTGAGGGATAATTTTGCAGGATACATCAGTCTGGGTTGGAAGTTGTTTTATCTCAGAATCTGTAGTATCTCGCTCCAAGCTCTTCTTGATTTCCTAGTTTCCGTTGAGAAATCTGCTGTGATTCTGATGGGCTTTCCTTTATAGGTGATCTGTTTCATTTCTCTGGCAGCTTTTAATATTGTGTTCTTTTGCTGGATATCTGGGATCTTAATTATTATATGCCTGTGTGTGTTTTTCTTTGGATTATGGATCATTGGGGTTCTATATGCCTCGCTTAACTGAACTTCAGTATCTTTTACCTTGTTTGGGAAATTTTCTGCTAGTATTTCATCAAATATTCCTTTTATATCGTTTGTGAGATCTCCTGCTGTTTCACACACTCCTATAATTCAAATATTGTTACGTTTTGCCTCATCTTGCAGCTGTTGGATTAACTTTTCTTGTGTCTTTGATGATATCATGAGATTCTTCCTTTCACGCTCATAAACTGCCATGCTGTCTTCAAGATCTGAAATTCTGTCTTCGGCTTCTTTTAAGCGGTTTTGCCGGCTTTCAATGGAAGTTTTCAATTCCTGGCAATCTCTTTGGAGCTGTTTCATTCGTGATAATTCATTCCTAAATTACTCTTGTAACATTTCCATTTGTTTCCTATTTTCTTCTAATCTTTTATCTATTTCTTCTGTATGTGTGCGGAACATTTCTTCCATTCTAGTTTTCAGTTCATTTTTTGTGTGAGAGATTATTTCTACTTTAATCTCTTTTTTTGTTTGTTTGTTTGTTTTGGCGGTACTGGGGATCGAACTCAGGACCCTGCGCTTGCTAGGCAGGCGCTTATTCCACTGAGCTATATCCCCAGCCCCCTTTAATCTCTTTTGTGGCCTGATGGAGTTGTTTCTTTACTTCGGATGTGGTCGTTTCCGAAATTGCAGTATGTGACTAATTTCTGCTTTAATCTGTTCTATGGCCTGATGGAGTTGTTTCGTTACTTCGGACATAATTGTTTCATAAATTGCAGGTATGTGGCTTATTTCTGCTTTAATCTGTTCTATGGCCTGATGGAGATGTTTCTTCATTTCGAATGGAATCGTTTCAGAACTTGCAGGTATGTGGCTTCCTGGTTCCCCTATATCCTTGCATCTAGGACTTGTTCCTGGTGGGGTTGAGTTCTGAGACTGTATTTTGCTCTTCTGTCTTCCCATTTTTGGTTATCAGATTCAAACTATTGAACTGTAAATTACCCAGCCAGTTCTCCAGGCAAAGGTCCATTGCAAAGGCTGCTCCAATGGCTCCTTCTCTTCGAGGGAATGTCCCTTAAGCTTTCTGCTAAGAGTTCCACTCAAAAGGCTGCTCCGATGCTGCTTTGTGGGCCGAGCTACTCCCTACCCAGAGACCTGGCCAGGGCGTGTAAACAGCTCACCGGCCCAGGGGTCCATACAGGCAAAGGGGCCACCTGGATGTTCCTCCATGGGCCGAGCTCCTCACCGGCTCAGAAATCCGGTCGGGATGCACAAACAGCTCCCCTGCCCAGGGGTCCCTGCAGGCAGAGGGGCCACACAGATGTTCCTCCCCAACTCAGAAATCCGGTCAGGACGCACAAACTGCTCCCCACCCAGGGGTCCCTGCAGGCAGAGGGGCCACGCAGATGTTCCTCTATGGGCCGAGCTCCTCCCCAACTCAGAAATCCGGTCAGGACGCACAAACAGCTCCCCCGCCCAGGGGTCCCTGCAGGCAGAGGGGCTGCGCAGATGTTCCTCCGAGGGCCGAGCTCCTCCCCGACTCAGAAATCCGGTCGCAGCACGCAAACAGCTCCCCCGCCCAGGGGTCCCTGCAGACAAGGGGCCCACGCAGATGTTCCTTCATGGGCCGAGCTCCTCCCCGACTCAGAAATCCGGTCGTGGCGCACAAACAGCTCACCCGCCCAAGGGTTCCGTGCGGCGGTCGTTCCTCAGCTCCGACCGCGCATGGCGCATAAGTCCAATTATTTTTAAAACCTCCATCTCTCTTAGACTCTGATCTAGTCAAAGCCGGCACGGCCGCCACTCCTGCCGGCCGCCATCTTGATTCCCTCAATGGCAGGTAAGTTTTAGTGACCACTTTTTACTTCCTTTATTGATATACTATAGTTTACTTAGTTTTCTGGTGTTTGATATATAATTGTGTTATACTCTAAAAAGCAATACTACTGTCAAAACACACATAACCATTTTATTGTAATACATATTTTAGGTCAAATGATCAACACATGTTTAAGACTTTGGATAAATATTATCAAATTATAACCCCCAATTGTTTTAACAAGTTATTCTCCAAGAAGTGGCAATGAATTTCCATAGCTGGGAAATACTGAGTATTGCCACTAAGAACCATTGATAATCTGATTGGAGAAAATAGAGTCTTAGTGGTCACTTCTCTGATAGCTAACAAAGATGATATAGATACATTTCAAAGGTAGCTTACTTACTTTTCCTGAAGTATCTGTGATTAATTTTCCAGCCTCTTAGGCCTTATGGGTAAACCAAAATGAACATTTTCAATTCTGCAGTTTGACAAACTAGACTAAGTGTTTATAGTGTTCACAAACCCAAAGTCGTTAAAAATCATTTCACAATCACTCAGCAACATGGGAAAAGCAGAGATGCAAAGTAGTTGGATATGTGAAAATAAAAGTCACAAAAATGTGGACAAACAGAAAAGGTTGATGAGAGAGGAGGTTAAAAACAAGAATGGTAATTGGGGAAAAAAGGAGTTTGAAGATTAATGGGTAAAAAGGCAATACTGGGGTTATAGAAAGTAAATACAGTATTAGGGAGAAAGCAAAAAGATCACCCACTAATTAGTTAATGGTAAAAATTTACAGTGTCACTTACAGGAAAGACATTGCTAAATCAAGTGATAAAGAAGGTGTAAGTTTGGATCTTAAAGAAGTCAAAGAGATGGACAAGCACAAATAATGATACCAACTACTATTTTAAAAGCAGAAATAAATTATGAAGTGCTAAGTGCTAAAAAAATAAAGTCAGTGAAAAGTACTTGAATGACTGGGGAGATTTTTATTTAGTGGAGAATTTTGCTGCATCTTGAATATAGGTAGTAATGATACAAATTAAAGTAATGTGGAACATATGCAAGATAAGGAGTAGGTTGGTCAAGGTGAGGTGAAATGGGCTGGTATATACTCAGAGCAATGCTAAGGATAATGGCTCCAATGATGATGGGATGGAGGATTATCATGTTTCCCATTCATTGATTGCTGAGGTGGAGTTTCTCACAGGGAAAGCTTAAGAAACACTTGAGGGTAGTTGTTAAAATTCCATCACTCCAAGCTCTGCACTGAGATTAGGCTCCTGCTGAATAAGGATGCTAAAGTAAGCACCAGATCAAAAAACACTGAGAGTGTCATTTGTTAACTTGAAGAGAGAGAGTGTGAGCTCTTGGCTGATGATTTTATCTGCCCCTGATTTATACCCCCTGGACTTTTCTCCTAAATTGCTTTTATGTTTTTACCTTAAGACCTGGACCCAAACCTCGATTAGTGTGGAAAGACCTGGCTTATCTTCCCTGAAAGCTGAACAAGAGAATGCTTTTAGGAGTCATTCCTGATTACTGTGCTTTGTACCAGGACATATCTCTTCTATGGGCAAGATGGTGCAAGAAAGGAAGTACTTGGATGAAGCTAAGGGCACTTATACCTGTTCATTGCTGTCTCCCCTGACATATTCTACAGTATCATGGTTTTCATGATTACTGAATCTGTGCATGTAGCATTGTAATATGCTTAAGCAAGTCTACATATAGGAATATAATTCTGAAAATGTTAAGGGAAATAAATCAGACACATAAGTTTAAATACCACATTGTTTCTCTTATGAGAAAACTAGAGTAAAAATAAACAGCAGTATAAAAGATAGATAATAGAAAGTAGGGGGAAAGATATTGCCAAAGCAGAATCAAGAGAGGGAATCAAGGGAAGAAGGAGGGAAAGAAGGGGTAAGGGATGAATAAAAGCAATTGGGATGTGGAACATACCTGCACCAACTCCATACGAGGAATTTAATCATTATATACTAAAACCATGTACACAAAAAAGAAAGGGATCGAGAGTGGGCTAAGGAGGATGGGAAAGGAAAACTGATGTGACAAGGATTTAAGATGGGTTATATACAGGTACCAATTTCTGACAAGGCCTGTAAACACTAGGTACCATGCACATGTACTGATGAACTGAAAAAAATGCTTGAATCTTAAATTTAACAATTGCAACACGAGAATTGTGATCTCTCTCTCTCTCTCTCTCTCTCTCTCTCTCTCTCTCTCTCATCTTCAGCCCAGAAACATTAGGAAGGCTCTTGTTCATCATGAGTCAGGTGTTCTTTCCTGGGTCTATGAAATCTAGACAAGTTTGGAGAATTGGGAAAGAATTTGATATCCCTGTGGTAGTCCTGAGCAGCTAAAAGTGGATAGGGTGTGTTATAGGGCAGACCTTTCCCATTGTAAATTTTTAATCATGAACACCAAATGTGCCCTCAACATTGCTGCTGTCCAATGTCCTACAAAAACAATATCTCAGTCTTTCAACACTGATGTCAAACTTCTAAACTTCATCTGCTTCCTCCACCTGCCTTTTCCTCAAGATGAACTTATTATACATAGAAAATTCATCCAATTGTTTTGGGCAGAAATCTTTCCCTCTCCCTTCCGGCTCTTCTTCTAAAGGATATCTGAGATTAGATATTATTTTAATATCTAAATCCTCCCTTCAAAATTCAATTTTAGCTACAGTATAGGCAATGATTCCTGGTTTCTTTTTTCTACTTTAAGTGTTTGATCCACACTAGGAAGTAAGTACTGTGCTGATGAATTAAAATAGAAGTGACCAGGGAGAAACTCCTCAGATAGTCACTACTAAGGATTCAAGGCCACATTCATCTCAGGCACTTTCTCCATTATTTATCTCTGCTCAGGAAACTCATGATTATTTGTTTCCTTTTCTTCTCAAAGTGATTGTCAGTTTTTAAAATTTATTTTTATTTTTTATTTTAAAGATAAAAGAATGGAGTCATATAAACTAGAATGACACAAAAACAATACGGGAAATACAAAATTATAGAGAAGATAGTAGGGAATTAGCACTGGATACTGTATTACATACTGTTATCTTTGCATTTGTTAACACAAAAACAATAAAAGAAATACCAAATTATAGAGAAGATAGTAGGGAATTAACACTGGATGGTGTATTACATAATGTTATCTTCGCATTTGTTACTCAGTTATACAAATGATGGCTCATTTGATTAATCAATTTTCTCTACCCTCATCTCTGTTGTTCTCCCACCCAATCAGTTGATTCCCTCTGATAATAACTGTACTTTTTGGTTTATTTACTCCCTGGGGCTCTCACATTGGGGAGAGATATGGCTGCTTCAGATTATACTGTAACAAACATGGGTGTACACAAATTGGTATGGCAGGAGGTGGAAGAGCACCCATCCTCAAAGGTGGTAGATAGGCAGGGAACCAGGTTCACTATGGTCAAGCCCCCATTGACAAGCCCTCAAGGCCATCAGGGATCTAATTGAGTAGGCAGGGTTACCCAGGGAACTGCTAGGCTCTCACTTGATATAGCAACTCCAGGGTCCTCAGGGTTGCCCTGGCGGACCACCAAGCTCTGCCCCATTGAGGCACTCCGGGGGCCCAATTGAGTCCATGGGGTCACCCTCAGTAGACTGCCCTGTTGCCACGCTGTCTGGGGGCCCAGTCAGGTCCATGGACCACCAGGCTCCGCCTGAGAAATTGTTTTTCCCTGAAGTATATAAGAGTTTGCACTTTGGCTAATTTTGCAAGTTTACTTTTAAATTGGAAGAGGTTAAGTTTGATATACCAGGTGTATTTAAGTGTAATTGGGACTGTGTAGCTGCAGGAAAGTTTTAAAGTGACTCCTAAGTTGACTGGCAGTAACTACAAAGTCAGAAGTAAACCAAGGTCATGTTGTTTAAGTCATGGCACCATTTAGCATAGAGTCCTTTGTGTTTAGTTACATTTCCATCATTTCTCACCTGCTCCTCTATACACACAAATGTTTGTACCTCTAGTATGCTATCAAAATTTCACCCACGATCTCCATTTAACTAAAACCAAGACCATTTTTCATTAGCATGGTCCCCCTGAGTTCAGTACTCCTGATCACCCCCTTCTTTCTTTTTAAAAATTTTATTAGTACACCTTCCTTCTTGAAACTTTCTTCCCTTGAGTTAATATTTGGCTACTCCCCTTCTGATTTTTAAAATTTCATGCTTTTTTGCCTGACCACTAACAATTTCCACTAAGTTTCCTGACTATTGCAGTGCAAACTTTTTTTTAATTTGAAAGGTCAGTCTTCTGTAGAACTACATTAGAATACCCCTGTTACTGAGTCCTAAACCTGATTCTCAGTGTTTTTCTTCTTTCCATCTACAGAAGACTAGAAATGAAAGATTCTTTGATACTTTGATCTCTTCTGAATAATCTTTGAGGTAGTTGAACAAGGTTTAGATGACATTCCTCTCACATCTAATTTTATTATTTTTTATTTTAAAGAAAATAAAAAAAGAAAAAACGTTGAAAATGATATAGAATTTCAAAACAAGTTCATAGGGAATCAACAGTATTTCTTATATAGCATACTGATAACTTCAAAGTAGTTCAGATTACCAGATATAAGCATACCAAATTGGTCAAAAATTAAACGTTAACTATTCCTTTCAATAAAGCAATAGAAATTAGTAGTTAGCCATATATATATATATATGTATATATATGTGTATATATATATATATATATATATATATATATATATATATAATTTTTCCCTTCCTTCTTCTTTTCTCCTTTCCGTAGTTGTTTCTTTCCCTTTCACAATATCTATTGTACCTTTCAGATTTTATTTACTCTTTCAGTTTCTTACACTAGGGAGACATAATGTTTACACATGTGGGTTTGATTTACTTCACTTACTAGTATAGTGTCTAGTTGAATCTATTTACTCATAAAAGCCTCAAGTTTATCTTTCTTTAAGGCTGAGTAATACTTCATTGTACAAAAATATCACCACTTTGTAATCCATTCCTCTGTTGATGGCAATTCGGGTTGTTCGCAAGATTTAGCTATTATAAGTTGCACTGCTATAAAAACAGGTGCACATATATTACTGCACTATGATGTTTTGAGTTTTTCTGGGAAAATACCCAGAAGGGGAATAGCTGGGCCAAATGGGACCTCCAAACCTGGTTTTTTGAGGAATATAAAAAATGATTTCCACGGTGGCTTTACTGCTCTACACTCCTATTAACAGTGGAGAAGGGTTTCTTTATCCCCAAAGCCTTGCCAGCATTTATTATTGGTTGATTTCTTGATGATAGCCTTTCTTTCTGGAGTGAGATGGAATCACAGTGTTGTTTTAATTTGCATTTCTCAAAGGACCCACGATGTTGAACATTTTTTCATATATTTACTTGCCATTTCTATTTCTTGATCTGAGAAGTGTATATTCACCTTAGATGCCCATTTTTTTTATTGGGTCTTTGAATTTTGAGAGCCTGTTTTTAAATTCTTTATATGTTCTAGATAGAAGTCCTTTGTCTGAGGGACAGTTGGCTAAAAGTTTTTCCCAATTCATAGGTTTTCTTTATAGTCTGTTGGTGATTTCTTTTGATGGGCAAAACTTATCTATAAGATGACATCCCAGTTGTTGATTATTTGAAGTATTTCCTGTGCAGTTTGGTTTTTGTTCATGAACTCTCCACCTACCCCTATATCTTCAAGATTTCTACCTACTTTCTTTTCTAGTAGATTTAGTGTTTCTCTTTTAATATTTAGATCTTTGATCCATTTTGATATTAGTTTAGTGCATGGTGATAGGCATGGATCTAGTTTTAGTGTTTGGCATGTGAAAAGTTAGTTTTTCCGGTACCATTTATTAAAGAGACTATGTTTTTTTCCAGTGAATATGTTTGGACACTTTGTCAAAGATTTGTAGCTGTGTCTGTATCTTCTAATATGCTCCAGTGATCCTCAGGTCTGTTGTTTTGTGAGTACAGTGATGATTTTACCACAGTAGCTTTGTAGTATAATTTCAAGTCAGAAATTATGATACCTCTTGCTTTGCCTTTGTTGCCCAGAATTGCTTTTGCTACTCCAGGTCTCTTCTGGTTCCAGATGAATTTTAGGAATGTTTTTTCGAGATCTGTGAGATACACTAATTTCTTTTTTTAAATCAGGATTGCTTTGACTCTCTATAACAATTTGGGGAGTATAGCCATTTTCACAAAGTTGATTCTTCCTATCCATGAGCAAGGAATGTCTTTCCATTTTCTGAAACGATCTTTTTTCAGAGTACTGTAATTTTCACTCTATAGATCTTTTACTTCTTTTGTTAGATTGATTATTTCATTTTTTTTTGATGCTATTGTGAAAGATGTGGTTTCCTTGATTTCTCTCTCAGTGAGTTTGTTGTCTGTGTATAGGAAGGCTATTGATTTTTGAGTGTTGACTTTGTATCCAGCTGTGCTACAGAATTTGGTTATTAAATCTATAAGTATTTTGGTGGAGTTTTTGGGGTCCTCTATGTAGAGTATCATGTTATCTGTGAATAATGATAACCAAGTTTCTTCCCTTCCTATCTTTATCCCTTTTATTTCTTATTCTTATCTAATTGCTTGGGCTAATATTTCCACAACTATACTGAATAAGAGTGGTAACAGTGGACATTCTTGTCTTCTTTCTGATTTTAGAGTAAAATCTTTCAATTTTTGTCCATTTAGTATGATGTTGGCTGTTGGTTTGTCATAGATGACATTTATCAGATTGAGGTAAAGACCATGAATCTGATTTTCCGTAAGGTTTTTAACATGAGTGAGTTTTGGACTTTGTCAAAAGCTGCATTTATTGAGATGTTCATGTGAAGTTTTGCCTTTGACTCTATTGATATGGTGTGTCACATTTATTGATTAGCTTATATTGAACCATCTCTGCATTCCTGGGATGAATCCCATTTGGTCATGGTGTATAATCTTCTGGATGATTTCCTGCATTCTGTTTATCAATATTTTATTGAGGATTTTTGCATCTATTCTCATTAGGAAGATTGACCTGTAGTTCTCTTTAGTGGTTGGGTCTTTCGCTCGATTTTGTATGAGTTAGGGAAGAATTCATTCCCTTTCAATTTCATTAAAGAGTTTGAAAAGAGTTGGTGTTAGATCTCTAAATTTTTTGTAGAATTCACCTATGAATCTATTGGGACCTGGGCTTTTCTTTAATGGCTAGTTTTTTGTTTTTTTGTTTTAATTTTTTTTTTATTTTAAAGTAAAAGAACAAAAACACCAACAAACAGACACACAGCAGCACAAGAAGAGTACAAAAACTGAACTACAGATAAGGTGGCAGGGGATCATCAATGGTTGTTGTATTACACATTGATAACTTCAAAGTGTATGCTTAGGACAATACAAATAGACATACAAGACTGATCAAACAATTATTCATAGATTGTTCCTTACATCAAAATGACATGAAACAATAGTACAACCATGTGAGCCATCTTGCACATATATACATAGCTACACAGCTATCCCCCTCTTCCTTTTCTCCTTCCCTTCATCCCGATTGCTCTCTACTTTTGAGCAGTCTCCCTTCATATCTCCCAATTTGTATTCCCACCTCCAGGGTCCTACACTAATGATACAATACACTGTTTGCACATGCACATCTGATTTACCTCACTTATGAGTATGGTCTCTAACTGCGACCATTTGCCTATAAAAGCCTCCAGCGTGTCCTTCTTTACAGCTGAATAATATTCCATTGTGTAAAAATGCCAGTTTTTTAATCGAGTCCTCTGTGGATGGAATTTAATGGTTAGTTTTTTTAAATTACATTTTCAATTTTGTTGACTGATACTGAGGTATTCAGGAGTTTTATGTCTTCTTGATTCATCTATAGTAATTCATTGTATCTAGGAATCTGCATTTCTTCTGTGCTTTCCATCTTGTGAAAGTAAAGATTTTGAAGTAGGTATTGACGATCTTCTGAATTTTTATAAGATCTGTAGTGATTTCACCATTTTCATTCTTTATTGCATGAGTTTGAGTTTTTTTCTTCCTTTTTTGATAGGATTGCTTAGGGGTTTATCAATTTGATTTATTCTCTCAAAGAACCAACTCTTAAATTCATTAATTCTTTGTATTGTTTTCTTAGTTTGCATTGCATTAATTTCTCCTTTGATCTTTATAACTGTGTACCTTCATTGGGGTTATTTTATTTTAAATGAAAGTACAAAAACATATTAAAAAACAGACACCAATTAGCATAAAAATAGTACAATCACAACTGATCTATAGACAAGGTGACATGGTCTCAACAGTGGTTATTACTTTATCCACTGATATCTTCGAAGTGTAAATATATGAACCCATATACAGACATGCAAAATTGGTCAGACCATTAATCCTCTCAACAACATAAAAACACAAAAACCAAACATCCAAAGACAGAAAACAAAACAGGCAAACAACAACAACAACAAAAAACCACCAATAGTTGCTGCTTTACATATTGATATCTTCGAAGTGTGTGTTCAGGATAATACATACAGACATACAATATTGATCAAATAACCCGTCATCAATTATTCTTTAGCATTAAGTGATATAATACAATAGTAGAACCATGTTAGCCCTCCTGCATATATGTATATTCATATATACATACATACATTTCTGTCTCTTTCTTTTCTCCTTTCCCTCGTCC
>PVLD010036067.1:0-11268 GCA_004027595.1 Dinomys branickii | reverse complement strand
ATTATTATATGCCTGTGTGTGTTTTTCTTTGGATTATGGATCATTGGGGTTCTATATGCCTCGCTTAACTGAACTTGAGTATCTTTTACCTTGTTTGGGAAATTTTCTGCTATTATTTCATCAAATATTCCTTTTATATCGTTTGTGAGATCTCCTGCTGTTTCACACACTCCTATAATTCGAATATTGTTACGTTTTGTCTCATCTTGCAGCTGTTGGATTGACTTTTCTTGTGTCTTTGATGATATCGTGAGATTCTTCCTTTCACGCTCATAGGCTACCATGCTGTCTTCAAGTTCTGAAATTCTTTCTTCAGTTTCATTTAAACGGTTTTTCATGCTTTCAGTGTTAGTTTTCAAAACCTGGCATTCTCTTTGGACCTGTTTCATTATTGGTAATTCATTCCTAAATTACTCTTGTAACGTTTCCATTTGTTTCCTATTTTCTTCTAGACTTTTGTCTATTTCTTGTCTGTGTGAATGGAACATTTCTTCCATCATTGTTTTCAGCTCATTTTTTGTCTGAGAAATCATTGTGGGTATGTGGGTTATTTCTGCTTTGAGCTCCTTCATGGCCTGTTGGAGTTGTTTTATTTCAGATGCAATCGTTTCATAACTTGAAGTTATGAGGCTTCCTGGTTCCCCTGTATCTTCACATTCAAAACTTGTTCTGGGTGGGGTTGAGTTTTGAGACTGGGTTTTGTTCCTCTGTTTTCCCATTTTTGGGTATCAGATTCAAACTGTGGAGCTATAAATTCCACAGGCAGTTCAGCAGGCAAAGGTCTGCTGCAGAGGCTGCTCCAATGATTCCTTCTCTTTGGGAGAATGTCCCTTAAGCTGTCTGCTGAGATTTCCGCTTATACTCCCTACCCCAAGACCTGGCCGGGGCGAATAGACAGCTCGCCACCCCAGGATTCTTGCAGATAGGCCACTCAGGTGTTCCTCCCTGGGTGGAGCTCCTTCCCCCCTCACAAAACCCGCTGGGGCGCCTAATTAGTTCTTCCCACCCGGGAGATCCCTCAGTCCTTAAAGCTGCTTTGATGTCTCTCGCTGGGCTGAGCTTCTTCCCGATTCAGGAAAAACCGGTTAGAGCGCGCACTTAACTCACCCTGTGATTGTGCAGACAGGAATGCCGTTCAGATGTTTTTCCCTGGATGGAGCTTTTCCCCGACTCATGAATCCCGCCAGCCAGTCGCTGTTGCTCCAGTTCGTGCAGCGCTGGCTGCGGTGGTGGGGTTCTGAGCAGGATCTCGGAGCGCTGCCCAGTTTGGCACAGTTTGTCCCAGTAGCACGTTCTCTGTCGGGTTCAGGAGCTGAAGCCGTTCTTCCCTTCGCACTCGCTCTCTCGGCTGGTCGTCTTCTTCCCGGAAGACCTCATTTCTGTCTTCATATTGCTATATTTCATTGTTTGGGTGGTAATCCTCTGGGAGGTTCTCTCTCTGCTGCCTACCCGGTCGCCATCTTCCTGGAAGTCTGTGGCCTGGCTTCTGACAGCGGTAGCAGACCAAGGTAGTCATTGATTTCTTGGGGCCCCAAGAATGAGACTTAGGGTTTGTTTTTCTTAGTGCTGCTGCAAAGGCAGCTGCTTTTTCTTGGTCTCTTTGTTTTCTCTCCTTGGCCTCCTCCTCATCACGGTTATAAAATACTGAGGAGGCAATCTTTACTAACACATCCAGGGAACTATCTGGGGCAAAAGCCTTTTTTTGTAGCTTTTTTCTAATATCTGGGGCTGACTGAGTAATGAACTTATCTTTAAGAACAGCTTGTCCCTCTATTGAATTAGGATCTCCAATTTGCCTTTTCTGTTGGCTTATTTTTTTAATGGTGATATTGGAGATGGAAACCAGATGTTTTCTACCACTAGCTAAATACCACTAGCTACATCTGGGTGCTTTGTTAAAATTTGAGGTGGGGTCTCAAATTGTCTGAGAAGGGCTTAAACTTGTTATCCTCCTGCCTCAGCCTCCCCATTGCTGGAATTACAGACATCTGATACTACACCTGGTAAATTAACTCAATTTTTAAAAAATTGTACTTTTGGTAGCATATTTAAAAATATGAAAAACCCAAGGTCATGAAGATTTACCTCTGTTTTTTCCTGAGATTTACAGTTTCAGTTTTTACTAATTTACCTGTATGTAAATGTATTTTTAGTTTTTAATGATAAATATTTGTCTGTTATTTCTTTATTTTTAATGTCTTCATTTAGTTTTGGTATTGCAATAATGCTAACCATGTAACATTAGATAACAGACATCCCTTTCTCTTCTGTACTGGAAGCATTTGTGTAAAATTAGTATTAATTCTTCCTTAAGTATTTGGAAAAATTCAGCATGAAATGTACCTAGTAATGAGCTTTTCTTTGTGGGAAGGTTTTAAATTACAAATTCAGTCTCTTTATTTAATATTGGGATACTCAAGTCATCAATATCTTTTAAAGTATTTTTGTATGGTATTCGGGATTGAACTCAGGGACTTCACAATAAGTTACATCTCCAGTCATTGTTTGACTGGAGAGAATGTCTCAGTAAGTCCCTAAATTGCCTAGGTTAGGCTCAAACTTGCAGTCCTCCTGCCTCAGCCACCCGGAGTACTGGGATTGATGTAAATACTGGGATTGGTGCAGGTGTGTACCATTATACCCATTCATCTTCGTGGTTACTTTTTCAAGGAATTTCCTTTTATCATTGGTAGGTTCCTTAGTGACGTTCTCTTTTTCATTATTGATATTGGTAATGCATCTTTTAGTTTCCTTTTGTTATTGTTTGGAGGTGTTTTTATCAATGGCTTTGAGTATGATCTATCTTGGTGAATGTTTCATGTTGTACTTTATGTATGTAAAAGTATGTTCTGATGTTAGGCCCTCTTGTTCCGTAAACACTAATCAATTTCTGATTATTCATCGTTTTATCGGTTACCAAGAGTCAAGCTTTGAGGTCTGTTATTGTGCGGTTATGCTTTTTTTTTCAGTTCCCTGAATGCTTGCTTTGTGTATTTTGAAATATACCAGATGCAAATTAGGTTTACTATGTCTTCTTGATACATACTAAGCCCTTTGTGATTTTGAAGTTTCTTTTTTTACTTCTGGTAATAATCCTTCTTTATATTAATATGGCCATTCCAGGTTTCCTTTCATTATTGCAGCATGGTGTAATTCTCCATTGATTTTCTGGTATTCATGCGTATCTTCATATTGAAAATGAATTTCTTATGGATGGCATACACTTGGGTTGCATTGTTCTTTCTAAAAACATTTGCCTTTAATTAGCATATGTAGATCATTTACATCAACATCATTATTAATATGGTTGGGTTTAAATCTATCATTACGTTTGTTTTGTACTTTCTTTATATTTTAATTCATTTTTCTTTGTATTCTCCCGAAACAACTACGTATTTTTATAATTCCTATAATGGTCATTTTTATAATAGTCATTTTCCCTCCACTATTAATATATGTAGTTCTTAATTTTACTTTTCAGCAGTTCTTCTTGGGCTGTACTATCCAAGATGCACTATACACACCCACAGCCATTTCAATTACAGTTAAAATTTGATATCCATAGTTGAGCCAACCACATTTCAAGTGAGTAGGGTGCACCTGGGACCAGAGGCTAACACATTGGACGGTATAGATGTGGAACACATAATGTAGCTATCACCACATAATGTTTTCCTGGACATTGCTGCTGTGGGATTTCACATGTGTAATGCTAATGTCTCACCATCCACATGCGGACATTTAAAGTCAGTGTCTTATAGCAGTGAGCTGCCATTTACACTTCAAGCCTTTGGGTTATGCTTTGGACCCTTTGATGCATTACCATTTTTGCTTTTGAGAGCTGTGATATAAAAAAAATTAAGAATGAGAGAAAATGTATTCTATATCTACCCGCATTTCTACCATGTTCAATATTTTTTGTTTCCTTGTATAGATCCACATTTCAGTGTAGTGCCATATTCTGTCTGCTCTGCCTAAAGAAATTCCTTTATTATTTCTTGTCCTGAGAGTAATTTCTCTTAGGTTTTGTTTGTCCATGAAATTTTTTCATTTTTCCTTAAAAAACAAGGTCATAATATATTCTAACATCTTTTGTGATTGCTTATTTGACTTGATGATTATTTAATTATGGTATGTTGCTTAATTTCCAAACATTTTTCTGGTTTTCACACTGTTGTTGGTTTCTAATTTAATTAAATTGTGTTCAGGAACCATGGTTTTTATGGTTTTAATAGTTTTCAGTTTACTGAGACTTGCTATATTGTCCACAATATGGTCTATCCTGATAAGCTTACCATATGTGCCCCAAATAATTATTTTGGTGCTGGGTATAGTGTTCTGTAAATATTAATTAAGACCAGATGGCTGGAAGTGTTGCTCTGATTTATTGTGTCCTTGTTGATTTTTGTCTAGGGTTCTATTAATTGCCAAGGTAACAAGGCAAAAGTCTCCAACTGTAGTTGCTGAAATGTCTGTTTCTCACTTTAATTTCATCACTCTTGCTTCCTATATTTTTAAGCTCTGTCATAAACACTTTCATATTTTATTTTTCTTTTAAACCGACCATTTTAATATAATGAAATCCTCTTTATCCATGGTGATGCATTGTGTCTTGCAGTGTGCTCTACCCAGCTCCAGCGGACTGCCTCTAACCTTTATGTTTACTCTAAGTGTCATGTGTCTTTCCTCCGTCTATTTGCGACGGCTCCTGTTTCTTGGTGCGTGTTCTGTATATCTCGTGGGTCTTGGTTTGTCTATTCTGAAAATCTCTGTCTTTTAAGTGAATTCTGTGGTATAATTATTAATATGCTTGGATTTGAGTCTAAAAGTTTATTTAGTTTTCTGCTTGCTGCTTCTCTTTTTCTGTCCTTCCACTCTTGTGTTTCTCTCTCATTTTTGAATAGTTTTTGAAATTCTACATTATGTTGCTGCATGGACCTTTATTGTGCATAAAATTTGGGGTTGATTTTACTGCCTTTTCCTCCTTCGGTATTTCAAATATGTTGCTTTGTTGTGTTCTGGATCATTTTTCTTGCTTTCCTGTGTGCCAGGCTATATTGAATGCTGGATGGTGCCTAGGCTGAGATAAATACTCATCACCAGTCTCTCCTCTTCTCCCAGACTGTTGAGTCCGTCTCATCCTACACATTTTGTTGGGCTTGTATTTTATTGCTGACATCATTTCCCTGGCCTCCCACCTCTTCCCATCCCTGTGGCAGTGCCCTTGCTACTTCGTGTTCCATGTGGGACCTGTATTACCAGCGCTTTCCTTTTTTTGTTGTTTTTTTCAGTTTCTGCTTCACTCTCTGCTTTGAGCAGACCCTGTCCTTTTGCAGCAGGGGAGGGGTCCCCTCTCCTCGCTCTTGTCTTCTCCTCAGAGGAGCCTGGAGCCCTTTGTTCCTAAGTGCAAGCCTTGAGGTGGGCCTGAGGTGTTTGCTGGTCTCCTTTTCCCCAGGCCGGGGCTTTCTCAGTGCTTCTGCTCCTCCATCTTTGGAAGCTGAACTTTCCTTGCGCCTGCAAAGGAGTGAGTTGAGGGAAGGGGCAGACCTTTTGCATCCTCCAACTCCAACCAGTGGTGGGTGCTTTTCATTTATTGTAGGGTCCTGCAGTGAGTGGCTTTCCTGTTCTTCGCCGGTGTCAGATGACTTTTACATGGTGCTAGTGCAGAGAGTCAGGTTTTCCACCTCTGTGAAAGCAATCGCTGACCTGTGTCTGGGACTGCAGTCACTTCTTCGTGTGTGTGCGGGGCAGGTCCAGACCAGTGTTTCGTGCCTGTTCCCCACACTGACAGCTGATCAGCAGCCTCACAGCACTCTGCCTGGGATCTTTGTGTGTTCTCATACCCCGCCCATCTCCGTTCTGGCTGCCAGCACTAAGGGAGACCCTAGGAAAGAATGAATGCAAAGGCCCCTTGTGTGGGTTCTCCGCTCACATTTTGCCTTTAAGAATAGTTAAAACTGCAGTTGGTTTCTCATACCTGGCTTTTATGGCAGCCACTGTTTTCTTTCCTGTTCTGAAAAAAAAATCAAACGGTTCATGTCCTGAGAGGAACTTGCTATCTTTTGAAATTTAGTTCATTTGAACTCATGATTCTCTGATGGGCTCAAAAAAAGGTAAAATTTTGTGGATTATCTAGCTTTGTTTGTTGTTGGTATGGTGAGAGTGCCTTTGGCAGTACTGTACCATCTTAAGTACAAGTGTGCCACCCTTCTGTATTGTGATTTATTTTTTAAACATGTTTTAGCCACATAATTATATTTATGCACAAATATATAATTTTCCTCCTTTCTGCCTCTGATTGTATGTCCGATTAGAAAGAGCTCCCTTGCTATAAAGCAGGGAAAAACGGGAGAATCTGTCACGTTTTTCATAGTGATAATATTGATTGTGTGTCTGTTGAATTTTTCTTCTGAAAAATGTCTATTTAGGTGTTTCCCTATTTTTAATTAGATTACTTGATTTTTGTTAAGTTTTATTCAGTTCTTTGTATAGTTTGGATATTACCCATCTGTTAGATGGGTATTTGACAAAGATTTTTTCCCATTAACGAGGTTTTCTCCACACTCAACTGTTTCTTTTGTTATGAAGAAATTAGTTTAATATAATATAATTTTTCAAATTTGCTTTTATTTCTTGTGCTTCTGCAGTCTTACTCAAAAATTATATCTTCAAGTGTTTCTCTCATGTTTGCTTTGAGTAGTTTCAGAGTTTCAGTTCTTGCATTTGGATCTTTGCTTAATTTGAATTTTTTTGTGTAGAGCAAGAGATAGAGGGGTCAAGTTTCAATTTTCTACATGAGATGGACATCCAGTCTTCCCAACATCCTTTAGGGGAGAGGTTATGCTTTATCCAGTGTACGTTTTTGCACCCTTTGTCAAGAATCCATTGGTTCTATCTCCATGGTCTTTCTGTCTTTTTAAATGCTAGTACCACACTGCTTTGGTTATTATATTTCTACAGATGTCTTAAAATGAGGCTTTGTCATATATCCACCTTTATTCTCTGTGATCATTATTACTTTGACTGTTCACGGTCTTTTATGTTTCCATGTAAATTTTATTTTTTTTAAATTTTCCATATAAAGTTTAGAATTGCCTTTTCTCATTCTGTGAAGAGTATTTAGTATTTTGATGAGGATTGCCTTGAATCTGCTGAATAGTTTGAGTTCTTCTTTTCCCATGTGTGTCCCTTTTTCTTTCTTACCTAAGTGTTCTGGCTAAAACTTCTGGTACTATATTTAATAAAAGTAATCAGAATGGACACCTTTGTCTTCTTTCTCATCTAAGAGGAAGTGCTGTCAACTTTTCCCCATTCTGTACAGTGTTGGTGTGGATTTGTCATATGTGGTCTTTAGTATGTTGATGAGGGTACTTGCAGAATAATAATAATAAAATTTAAATGGTGGAGATTGAATCTGGGCCTTTCTGCTGGTTTACACATCTAGCCCTTAAATTTTTTTAAAAAAATTTGAGATTAGGTCTTGCTTAATCACTAAGTTGTGAGCTCAAAGCCTGGGTTTAAAGTTGTGATTCTCCTGCCTCAGCCTCCCAGAGTGCTGCGATTATAAGCATGTGCTTCCATCTCCAACTGAGATGGAAGTTGTAAGAATATCAAGTTTGTAAGGATTTTTTGTCAAGAAGTGATGTTAAATTTTAGGAAACTTGTTCTGTATCCATTGAGATGATCATATGACTTTTATTCTTATTATGATGTAATGTATTATATTTACTGACTGGAGTATATGGAAATATTCTTGTATCCCTAGAATAAAACCATTTTGGTCATGGTGTGTGATCTAATAGAGATGCCCTTAAATGTGAGCTGTCAGTACTTTCCTTTTGCAGATTTAAAAATTGTGTTTTGTGTAGTATTTAATTTTGGTTGTGGTGCCAGGGCTTGAACCCAGGGCCTAGGCTGTATTATTAGCTGATATGGTTCCCTCAAAGCCTCGTGTGCTCCTAGGTGAGCCTTAGGGGAAGGCGATTGGATCATGCGATGAGATAGTTACCGAATTTTGAGCCAAAAGAGCCTTAGAAAGTAACTAAGACACTAGCCCTTTTATTTTATTTTATTTTATTTTATTTTGTTTTATTGTTTAATTTTGAACAGGGTCTTGCCAAGTCACTGAGTTTCCCAGGCTTGGCTCAAACTTGTGATCCGCCTGCTTCAACCTCCCAGAGTGCTGGGGTTATAGGCATGTGCCACCCTGCCTGGCTTCTCCCTCAGACGTTTTGATTCTAATATGTAAAAGGGCACCTGGGATGGAGAGACAGGTGGAGACAGATGGGGACTCAGAGACAGAGACAACAACCAGGGACGAGATAGGCCCTTCCTGGGCATGTCCTTCGTAACCTAATTCCTCCTACTAGTCCCTACTTTCTAATATTTCCACTACCTTCCAACAGCGCCATCATACCAAATTATGAACTTATTGATGAATTAATCCATTGATCATGTCAAAACTCTTTCCCACCCTGACCCTCAAGGCCCTCCTCTGGCCATGTGGCACTGGAGTGCAAGCCTTTACAATAGGGCCTTTGGGGACATTCTGGATCCAAAATACAGCACAACTGGCTGCTTCAGTGGTTCCTGTGTGTGAGTAGGGGGGACGTACTGGGCAGCCCCATCTGGCCATCTTGAATATACTATCCCAGTGTCATGGCTTGGGGCTTATCTTTGCAAGGTAAAACAATATAATACAGGACACATATTTATATGATTATTTATAATAGTCACGAAAGAATCATATATAAGAAAGTGCAGGAAATCTGTCCACATACTAAGAACAAGGAATCCAGCTGAGGGCCTGGATCTCATACAAATGTCCTGCATGAGTCCAGCTGAAGACCTAGAGTTCATAACAATGCCTCCCATCAGTCCAACCGGAGGCCCAAAGCCCATGACAACATCTCATGCAGGCCTGTTTGACAGATCTGCTGTGAAGGCCCAAAGGTCAGTGGTGGGATCTAGGAAGTCTGTGCCACTGGGATCAAGGATCTGTGCTAGCAGGCTGAGGGATCTGCACCGGAGCCAATAAGTGACACTCAGAAGAACCAGAGCTCTCCCAAAAGGTACCACAGCCATCCTCAGCAACAGTGAGGTCCCAAGCTCCTCTGATGATCAAGATGGCCGAGTTCCCATCAGGGAAGCCAATGCAGCAAGCTTCTCAGGAAACTGGCAGCGTACCATCTCCTCCAGAGCCAGGAAGTGATGCTCAAAGTGAAGACCAGAGCTCCCCCAAAGTGAACTGAAGCCACTCTTAATGCCACTGAGGTCCCAAAGTCCTCAGAGGATGAAAACAGCCAAGTTCGTTAGGAGAGCCAGCACGACAAGCTCCTTCAACAGAACCAACAGCTCCTTACAGCTGCCACCAGCCCCAACAGCCTTTCTCTGCCCCCAATGGCCTTTTTTGTTCCCAAAATCCTCCAACTTCTTTTCCAGGTCTACCTCTTATGCTGCTGGCAACAGTCCCCAGGTGGGCCTCCCATACCCAGCGCCACACTTACTCAGTTCAGCAGGGAGTTATAAGTTGACCACCAGTTATCAATCCACTATACCTAGCATTTTATAACATCTTCATATATCTTCTGGGAAGTCTATAGCAGAAATATTAGTGGTTCTGTTTAAGAAGACTTATTACTTGGATTTGACGTGGAGTTTTTAAAAATTTTGAGTATTTGATGGGTGACCTTGTAAAATTTTTTCTTATCGCTTTGTTTTATGTATCATCAAAGACTTAATGAGATTATATGTGTGTGCATGTGTGCATATTCATTCTATGAGACTTCATATTATCTGTATCTCTGATAAAGATAAATATATATACTTGACACATTATAAGTGGTATCATCATCTCCTTTTCTTCTTTATAAGTAGTATTACTATAGGCCGAGTATTTGTCTAAAATCCTGGGGATGAGAAGTGTTTCTGATTTGGGATTTTTATGACTTTGCTGTATTTGCCTAGACTTTAGTTTGAGCATCTCTCATAAAATTTTAAAATCTGAAAAGATCATAAATCTGAAACTTTTTGTGTCATATTACTGAAAAAGTTTCTATTTCAGAACACTTTGGATTAAGGATACTTAGCTTGAACTATTAGCACTCTTAGGTCTTTCTTCTTTGGAACTTAGGCTAGTTGTCAGTTTTTCTGTTCTTTAGTTTTATGTTTGCTTACTTTTTCTTATTGGAGGCTTTCTCCAAATGTAAATCCTAGTTATAGATAGGATCTGGCCTCCTGATTTTATTTTATTTTATTTTATTTTATTTTATTTTATTTTTTTATTTAAAAAAAAGTACAAAAACATATTAACAAACAGACACCAATTAGCATAAAAAATAGTACAATCACATCTAATCTATAGACAAGGTGACATGGTCTCAACAGTGGTTATTGCTTTATCCATTGATATCTTTGAAGTGTAAATATATGAACCCATATACAGACATGCAAATTTAGTCAGACAATTAACCCTCTCAACAACAGAAAAAACACAAAAACCAAAAATCCAAAGACAAAAAACAAAACAGGCAAACAACAACAACAACAACAAAAACCACCAACAGTTGCTGCTTTGCATATTGATACCTTCGAAGTGTGTGTTCAGGATAACACATACAGACATACAAGATTGATCAAATAACCTGTTATCGATTATTCCTTAGCATTAAGTGATATAATACAATAGTAGAACCATGTTAGCCCTCCTGCATATATGTATATTCATATATACATACATACATTTTTGTCTCTTTCTTTTCTCCTTTCCCTTGTCCCATCTGTTCTTTGTTTTTGAACAGATTTCCTTCATGTCTCTTAGTATATATTCCCACGCTCGGGTTCTTACACCAGTGATACAATACATTGTCTGCATATGTATCGCTGATTTATTTCACTTATGAGTATGGACTCCAGTTTTGACCACTTGCCTACAAAGTCCCCAAAACTGTCTTTCTTTATAGCTGAATAATATTCCATTATATAAAAATGCCACAATTTTTAAATCCAGTCTTCTGTGGATGGGCACTTGGGTTGCTTCCACATTTTAGCTATTACAAATTGCGCTGCTTTAAACATGGGTGCACATATATCAGAGTGGTATGATGTTTTCAGATCTTCTGGGAAAATACCCAGAAGAGGAATAGCTGGTTTGAATGGAACCTCTAGACCTAGTTTGCAGAGAAATCTCCAAACGGCTCTCCACAGTGGTTGCACCAGTCTGCATTCCCACCAGCAGTGTAATAGAGTCCCTATTTCTCCACAGCCTCG
>PVLD010036066.1:0-11263 GCA_004027595.1 Dinomys branickii | reverse complement strand
TCGTCTGCAAATAGTGATAGTTTGACTTCTTCCTTTCCTATCCTTATTCCTTTTATTTCTCTCTCTTGTCTGATTGCTCTGGCTAGTGCTTCCAGAACTATGTTGAATAGGAGTGGTGACAATGGACATCCTTGTCTTGTTCCTGACTTTAAAGTGAAGGTTTTCAGTTTATGTCCATTTAGCATGATGTTGGCTGTTGGTTTGTTGTAGATGGCTTTGATCAGATTGAGGTAGAGGCCATCTATTCCTGTTTTTTCTAAGGTTTTTAACATGAATGCATGTTGGACTTTATCGAAAGCCTTCTCTGCATCTATTGAGATGATCATGTGGTTTTTGTCTTTGACTGTATTAATATAGTGTATTACATTAATTGATTTGTGAATATTGAACCATCCTTGCATTCCTGAAATGAATCCTACCTGGTCGTGGTGTATAATTTTCCTTATGATTCGCTGTAATCTATTTGCCAGTATTTTGTTGAGTATCTTTGCATCTATGCTCATTAGTGAGATTGGCCTGTAGCTCTCTTTCTTGGTTGGGTCTCTCTCTCGTTTTGGTACCAATATAATACTTGCCTCCAGAAATGTGTTGGGGAGAGTTGCTTCCTTTTCGATTTCATTGAAGAGTTTGAGGAGTGTTGGCATTAGATCTTCTCTAAATGTTTTATAGAATTCTGCTGTGAATCCATCAGGGCCTGGGCTTTTCTTTGTTGGTAAATTTTTAATGACGTTTTCAAGCTCATTAATTGATATTGCGTTGTTCAGGATTTTTATGTCTTCCTGATTCTGCTAGTCCTCTTTGTCTCAAAGTTTATTTTGTCTTTTTTTTTCTTTTGTAATCTATGGTAAGTTTTCTCTCATTTTTTTTATTCTCACCTTTCATGTGTCCTACTAAGTCATGTGAATTCTGTTCTGTGTCTTGATTCATACAATTATACAGCCTTACGATTTTAAGTTGGTGCATATAGTCCATTTATATCTAATATAATTACTAACATAGCTGGGTTTAAATTAGCTATCAGCATTATGAGAATGAGAAGCCAGAATTTGTTTCTAAGATTTCATAAGTTGGATGGTTTATTTAAGTAAAGTTATCAGTGAGGGAGCCAATTTATTCTATGAAGGTTAAGAAAAGCAGGTGCATTTTAAAAAATCTTCTAAAGAACAATGTAAGATTTGCATAAGTAGACAATAAACTGTCGATGAGTAATCTAAGTCTGTATTTTTTGACTGTGGCTGAGAATGCTGTTTGTGTTTCAGTAAGCTCACTGATTTTATTAATGAAAGGAAGGTGGGGGGGGCTGCTCTTGTTCCCTAGGGCAGGGAGCAGGATTAGAATGAGAGAGTATTTTGTGAATTATACTCCAAGGGTGAGAAACAGGAAGAAATAATTGAGACTCTAGAGCTATCAGTTATAAAAAATGAATTAAGGCCTGATGTAAACTTAAGTATTTTCATTTATCAAAATAATCTTGGAGAACGATCCAAGCCAAAAACTGCATACACTCCCCCAAATCCAGGCAATAAAATGAGATGGTAGGTAGCAGAAATATGTCCCTACCTCATTTTTTTGTGACATCACTTCAATAAAGGAGAAGTTGGAAGACAAAGAAATGTTGTTTTCAATGCTAAAATTCTCCCAGGAATTCACGATGAGCTTGCGAAACTCTGGTGTGAGGACCCCGCTGTAGACGATGCAAGCTGCAGACAGCAGGGCATCACCCAGGACCCCATCCAGCCTGCGGTCTATGCCACTGACTGCTGCCTGCCACCGTGTCTATATGTGGAATTAAAAAGTGGTTATTCGGTGTAAGTTACATTATGAGACATTTTAAAACTTGATGGTCTCTGTGTTGGCTCTACCCATGTTATCGCTATTACTGTTTCAAGCTGTAGTTGCATAAAAGTTAAGTATAGGCAGGATTCTGAAAGGAACTGTTTTGGGGAGGAGTATCAGCCCTGTTCTTAGGTTTGTCATTGTTAAGGGAGATTTTACAGCCATTTCTAACTCTTGTGTAACATAGCAGGATGACTTTTCAAATATCAATCTACTACATTATTAATATGTTCAATAATAATGCCAACAATAACGACCAATATTTATTACATCCTTGCCTATCTCCTGACCCGCTGGCTTTGGAACCCTTTCACACCTTTAGCAATGTTCAGTAAAGTCTGATTCATCTGAAGATCCAGAAGCTAAGCAGCTCAGTGGAGAAGGTGGAGCTTCTGGGGGCACTGGGGACCCGAGGAGGTGCCTCCATCCTCAGTCATGTGTATGCTTGAGGGGTCAGTGAGAGCCCTAGCTCTGGAGCCAGGATGTCCTCTGGTTCTGTCATGTGGCTCTTGGGACATCAACCCACTTCTAAAGGAATCATCACTCATGGATTGGTACCCTGCCCTGTGTGAGTCTTCCATGATACTGATTTATGAATATCATCAAAGTAAATTGAAATTAAAAATTATCTTGAGGATTTCCTAATACCCTTTGAGATACTTGAGGTATAACTAAAGCAAGATTCTAGCCAGCTTATCAGGGATCCAATACATAGAAAGCAGATGGACTAGAGGAGAAACTTAAAGTGAGAGAAATAAAATGGGTCGGAACACTGGCAAAACAAAATGAAATTCTCTCTTCCCCACCCCCCAAGTGTTCATGTTTTGTACACTCAGCTTAGGATGTTTCCATGCTCCAGAAGGAGACTCAGGCATATCTTGGAAAGGTCTACCTCCAGGGTTCATTACACAACAGTGCTGGTGTTTTTGGAACAAGAGAAAAAGCCTCAGATCTTATGATTGGTTTGCCTCTGATTTAAGACTACGGGAGCAGGATTGCTTTACTCTACGTGAATAAGACTTTTTCTTGATCTCAATGAGAAGTGGATTAGTGAATGAGTTTTAACAGACGTATAATACAGCCTGCAGGGGAGTAACAGCTTGGGGTCTGCTGCCTAGCAGTGGGAATGTGGGAGATGAAAGGCCACGAGAACCCAAGGGAAACTAAGGGAAGCACAGGGAAGCCACAGGAAGCAAAGGGAAACCATGCCTTCTCATCTCTCAGGACAGTCAGTAGGACAGATGCACATTGCAGGCGTTTGGTGGCCAGTTTTTTCCGATTTGCTAACAGTTGTTTTTCACTAAGAACATCTTTGTAGGTTGCTTGCAAAGACAGCAAATGTTCTTCAACCTAAAAGACAATTAATTCATTATTGAGAAAAAAAATCTATCATCTTGCTTCAAGGAAATATCTGTCACTTATATAAATATAGTATATAACAACTTTACTTTCACACCATGAAAAATCTTCCTGGATGGGTTATATTACCAGGGAAAATGCACACTGTCAAAATGATTCCTTGATATTGAAGTTTGCATTTTAAAATGCTGTTTTCCCTCTTCAATAGGCTTACTTACAGTCCCAGCATTTGAAATTCACCATTTTCTGATTTATTTTTTCATATTTTTAATATTTTACGTAGGTTCTTTCTTTTAGAAAATGAGAGGATACTCTGAGCAGGCCAGAGGAATGAGTTTTTGAGGTTAGGGTGGTAGTAGGATGAAGCAACTGTTGAACTATCCCCAAGTTACCCAGAGACCATGTATTTTCATGAATAACTCATGAAATAATTTCTTTGTTATATTCATCTTAATAACCCTTAATAACCCTTAATAACCCCTGATCAAAAGAATTTGGCAAACCCTCATGTAAATGATTCACTGAGGATGTAATCCAAAGCTTGGCCTTGTCAGTAAGAGCTTCCACAGGCTGACTCCAGCCTCGCTCCCATCTCCTTTCCGCTCCTTTCACAGGACACTTTTCAGCCACACTGGGTCATTCCACACATCTCTAGCATTTCTTAAGCTGTTTTATCTCTGAGATTTGGCTTACATCTTTCCCTTGTGCCCAGGCTTTACTAAAAGGTTTGTAAATCCCAGGCATCCCTAAAGTCCTGGTCAACTTCCAGGCCTGTCAAATTTATACTGACATACTGTTTATGGTAGTTGTTTGAAGAGTAATTATAAATTGCCAGAAATTATCTTACAATCTTATTAATGCTTACATCATTATTGTGTTTTGGGGAGGCTTTATTACTTCTCAAAATCTCTGAAGGCAGGATGTTATATTTGAATCTGGAACGTCTCTAAAGGCCCATGTACTGAAGGCCCGTTTCCCAGCTTGGCACTTATGCAAGGTGATGGATGGGGTGGGGCCTTGTGGGAGCAAGTGAGATTACTGGGGGTGTGGCCTGGAAGAGGATATTAGGGCCCTACCCATGCCTCTCTCTTTCTTTGTTTCCTAGCTGCTGGAGGTGCTGGCCTCCTCTGCCACATGCTTCCACTATGATGTACAGTGCCACCACAGGCCCAAAGCAGCAGGGTCCAGTGACTATGAGTGGAACCTCTGAAACCATGATGTAAAATAAGCCCTTTCCTTTATTAAGTTGGTTGTCTCAGGTGTTTTGTTACAGTGATGGACTGCTAACACAGGGTTTGGTATAGAGATTTGACATGGTATATACATTTAATTGTACACACTGAACTGTGGTTATTGTGATTCATAATTCTCCTATTTTTAAGATGCAACTTGGTAAAAGTATATATCTAAATTTTACTAAAATATACCCATTAGCTTACACTTGGTATGCTTACTGTAATTATTTAGAATTTACTCTTGTTTCACCCATAGTAATCATTCAGTTGTTTGCAAGTTTATATATATTTTTTTGCTCACCTGCTCATTTGCCTGCTATTGATCCTGTTGAGGAAACTCTTCCCCTTTTACTCCTGACCTAGTTACTTAATATTAAAGTATAAAATCTGCCAATTAAACACATGAGTGTCTCTTATATGATAGACAATGGACACCCTAAAGGTAGTGTTTTGATGAATGCTCGTGTGATTTCATAAGTTCTGGAACTATTTCTTTTTTTCAAGGTTCCCTAGGTCTGCTTCAGAAATATTTTTATATTTGGGCCCAGACAGACAGAAAGACCTATTCTTCTTATTTTTTTTTGGTACCAGAAATTGAACTCAGGACCTTGCACTTGCCAGGGAGGTGCTGTGCCACTGAGCCCTATCCCCAGCCCCAGATCTATTATCGAAAAGGGAGAAAGTATGGAGCTGGTTGAGGAAGACATTTCCACACAAGGCATGAAACCACTGGAGCTCATCTGTGCTCAGACTACAGGCACGCGTTCTGCATCTCAGCAGTGAGCCAGAGTCTTTGTTTAGGGCTTGTCCACCTTCCTGCCGGAACCCATGAGCCCTGGGCATGTATTCCTGCTGCTGCTGGCAGGACCGGGCTGCCTGGTCACTGCACTCATGGGCTACCTGATGAGTCTGTGCCTTGTGTGTTAAGTGGGATCACAGTGATGCTCCTCTCAAGAGCTGGTGCAGCAGTTAAACCCACTAGAGTATGTAGAATGCTAAGAACAGTCCCTGACATGCTTCAGGTGTTCAGGAAATTGGCTGCTGCTGTCACTTGCTATAGTGACAGTGTCTGGAGCTCAGTCCACAGCCACAGCCACAGCCAGCCTGGTGCCCTGTGGCCCTACCCACAGCTTTCACATCTGCTGCTGCTTCCCCTTGCCAAGCAGGGTCTGCCTTTTTGTATTTGGTCATAATTTTTTTCTGTTGAGCTTTTTACTTTTTGTTGACACATTTACAAATTATAAAACTGTATCTGATATGTATGTATTTGCAAAGATTTCCCTCTTTTGCTCTATGATTTGTTTTGTACTTAGAAGTTGTAATAGTTATTTATTACACTCGCAGTACTAATTTTGAAAAGTGCCAGAGTCTGCTAGAATTTTAATTGCAATTATACTAAACTCGTGAATTAACTTAGGGGGCTGGGATATCCTAGCTCAGCAGCATAAATGCTTGCCTGGCAAGCTCGAGGTCATGAGTTCAATTCCTGTACCAAAAAAAAAAAAAGGTAAAAAAACCCACTATGAATTAACTTAGGGAAATTGACATTTTTAGAATATAATTTTTTAAATAACACATTTTATTTGGTAGAGCTCTATAGCTTGTATCACAGTGATAGTGTATATTTTGTAGTAAAGCTTATTCCTGTATGTTTTATATTTTTATTTTAAAGAAAATAGTACAAAAATAAAGAGAACAAAAGCAGAATACAAACAACACAAAGCAAGGACATTAGAAATGATACAGGGTTTCAAACAAAATAATTGGGATTAGCAGCAGTTGTTATATTACATATTGTTATCTTCAACGAAGTTGCTCAGATTACCAGATGTAAGAATAGAAGATCGATCAAATCATTAAAGAGAATAAGAAAATAATAATTTAAAAGAACATTAGAGATAATACACAGTGGCACTAGGCAGGATTGTAGGAATTCACCATTGCTTGTTATACTGCAAATTGTTGTCATCACATAAATTGCTCAGATTACCACATATAGGCATGCAAAATTAGTCAAAATAGTAGGAAAAAAACCCTTTAAACATTAAATTTTCCCAACAAACCATTAGACACCAACAGTACAGTTATACCACACACACACACACACACACACACACACACACATATACATAACTTGCCTTAGTACTTTTTCTTCTTTCCCTCATCCCAGTTGCTCCTTCCTTTGAGCAGTTTCTTTCCCTTTCTTATTATCTCTTGTACATTTTGGGTTGTGTTTACTCTTTCATGTTCTTACACCAGGGAGACAGTGGGATGCTTGTATGTGAATCCGATTTATTTCACTTATGAGTATGCTCTCTAGTTGCATCCATTTACCTATGAAAGCCTCAAGAGTATCTTTTTTATAGCTGAGTAATACTCCATTGTATAGAAATACCACATCTTTCTTATCCATTGCTCAGTTGATGGGCATTTGGGTTGTTTCCAAGATTTAACTATGACAAATTGCACTGCTATAAACATGGGTGCACATATATTGCTATGGTATGATGTTTTTAATTCTTCCGGAAAAATACCCAGAAGGGGAATAGCTGGGTTAAGTGGGACTTCCAACCCTAGTTTTGTGAGGAATCTCCAGACTGATTTCCACAGTGGTTTCACCAACTGACACTCCCACGAGTAGTGGAGAAGTGTTCCTTTTTCCCCACAGCCTCTCCAGCATTTGTCATTAGTTGATTTCTTAATGATAGCCATTCTTTGTGGGCTGAGATGAAATCTCAGTGTTGTTTTAATTTGCGCTTCTCGAATGACTAATGATGTTGTACATTTTTTCGTATATTTGTTCGCCACTAGTATTTTTTCCTCTGAGAAGTGTGTGTTCATCACAGATGCCCAGTTTTGGATTGGGTCTTTGAATTTTTGGGGCCTGATTGTTTTTCACAATGTTGGTTCTTCCTATCCATGAGCAAGGAATATCTTTCCATTTTCTGAAATCCTCTTCAATCTGTTTTTTCAGAGTACTGCAATTTTCACTGTACCGATCTTTTACTTCTTTTGTTAGACTGATTCTTAAGTATTTCATTTTTTTAGATGCTATTATGAAGGGTGTGGTTTCACTGATTTTTCTCTCAGTCTGCTTGTCATTTCTGTACAGGAAGCTATTGATTTTTGAGTGTTGACTTTGTATCTAGCTACACTACTGAACTTGGTTATTAAATCTATGAGCCTTTTGGTGGGGTTTTTGGGGTCTTCTATGTAGAGGATCATGTCATTAGTGAATAATGATAATTTCACTTTTCCTATCCTTATTCCTCTTATTTCTCTCTCTTGTCTAATTGCTCTAGCTAATATTTTCAGAACTATGTTGAATAAGAGTGGTGACAGTGGACATCCTTGTCTTGTTCCTGACTTTAAAGGGAAAGCTTTCAGTTTTTGACCATTTAGAATGATGTTAGCTGTTGGTTTGTCATAGATGGCTTTTATCAGACTGAGGTAAAGTCCATCTATGCCAATTTTCTGTAGGGTTTTTATCATGAATAAGGACTGTTGGACCTTATCAAAAGCTTTTTCTGCATCAATTGAGATGATCATGTGATTTTTGTCTTTGGCTCTATTGATGTGATGTATTACATTAATTGATTTGCATATATTGAACCAACCCTGCATTCCTGGGATGAATCCCACATGGTCATGGTGTGTAATCTTCTTAATGATTTGTTGCATTCTGTTTGCTAGTATTTTAGTGAAAATTTTTGCATCTATGTTCATTAGGGAGATTGGCCTATAGTTCTCTTTCTTGGGTCTTTCTTTGGTTTTGGTATCAGGATAATACTTGCCTCCCAGAACGAGTTGGGGAGAATTCCTTCCTTTTCAATTTCCTTAAAGAGTTTGAGAAGTATTTGGTGTTAAATATTCTCAAAATTTCTTGTAGAATTCAGCTGTAAATCCATCAGGACCTGGGCTTTTCTTCATTGGTAAGTTTTTTAAAATTACTTTTTCAATTTTGCTTGCTGATATAGGGTTATTCAGGATTTTTATATCTTCATTCAGCTTTGGTAGTTCATATGTATCAAGAAATTTGTCCATTTCCTCTATGTTTTCCATCCTGGGAGAGTAAAGATTTTCAAAGTAGGTACTGATGATCTTCTGAATTTCTACAGGATCTGTAGTGATTTCATCTCTTTCATTCCTCATTGCATGTATTTCAGTTCTTTCTTTCCTCTGTTTAATGAGGTTGGCTAGGGTTTTATCGATTTTATTTTTTTTTTTCAAAGAACCAACTCTTTGATTCATTAATTTTGTTTTTTTTGTTTTTTTTTTTTTTTTTAGTCTCCATTGCACTAATTTCTGCTCTGAGCTTTATGATTTCATCCCTTCTCTGGGCTTCTGGTTTGATTTGTTCTTCTTTTTCTAGAGTCTTGCAGTGCAGCATAAGGTTGTTTATTTGTGCTCGTTCTGTTTTCCTGAGGTAGGAATTCACTGCTATAAATTTCTCTCTGAGGACTGCTTTCATTGCATCCCACAGGTTCCTGCATGTTGTGTCTACACTTTCATTTGATTGGACATAAGTGTTTTATTTCTTCTTTGATTTCATCTGTGACCCATTGATTGTTCAGGAGGGTGCTGTTTAATTTGCATGTGTTTATGGAGTTCTTGCAATTTCCTTTGCCATTAATTTCCAATTACACTGAACTATGGTCCGACAGTATGCATGAGATAATTTCAACTCCTTTGCATTTCTTTAAGCATGTTCTATGTGCTAGCATATGGTCTATATTAGAGAATGTCCCATGTGCAGCTGAGAAGAATGTGTATTCTGATGCTGTTGGGTGGAACACTCTGTACAGGTCTACTAAATCCATTTATTCACATGTTTGGTTTAGTTCTGTTATTTCTTTGCTAATTTTTTGTCTAGTTGATCTATTTCTTTGTGACAATGGGGTATTGAAGTCTCCTGTTATGATTGTGTTGCTGCTTATTTCGTTTCTCATGTCCATTAAAATTTGTCTTATATACTTGGGGGCTCTCGTGTTTGGTGCATAGATGTTTATGATTGTGAGCTCTTCCTCTTGCAGTTTTCTGCTCACAAGTATGTAGTGACCTTCTTAATCTCTCTTAATTTTTCTTGGTTTCAAGTTCCCATCGTCTGCAAACAGAATAGCAACACCCGCTTTTTTCTAGGTGCCTGTTGCATGGAGTACTGCATCCTTTAATTTTCAGTCTGTGAGTTTCCTTTTGAGTTAAATGTGTTTCCTGTATACAGCATATTGTCAGATTTTGTTTCTTGAGCCAATCTGCCAGTCTACTTCTTTTGGTTGTTTAATTGAGTCCATTTACATTGATGGTTAGAAGTGGTATGTATTGGCTTATCTTTGTCATGTTGTTTTCCTGGTGGTGGTTTCTCTTGTTTCCTGTTTAACTGCTTGCTCTGCTTGGTGTTTCCTTTCTGTTTTTGTTCTTAAAGTTGTGGTCTTTTTTATCCCTTTCTAGAATATCTTTTGGAACTCTTTGTAAGGTTGGCTTGGCACTCATGAAGTTCTTCAGTTGATCTTTATCGTGGAAATATTTTCTTTGTCCATTAATTTTGAAGGATAGTTTTGCAGGGTACATCAATCTAGGGTGGAAGTTGTTTTCTTTCAGGACCTGCAATATTTCACTCCAAGCTCTTCTTGACTTGATGGTTTGTGCTGAGAAATCTGCCGTGATTCTGATGGGCTTTCCTTTATAAGTGATCTGTTTCTTTTCTCTCACAGCTTTTAATAATCTGTTCTTTTGTTGAATTTCTGGGATCTTGATCACTATATGACTGGGTGTAGATTTATTTTGGTTATGGCTAGTTGGAGTTCTATACACTTCACTAACCTGGAATATCCAATTCTTTTTCCATGCTTGGGAAATTTTCTACGATTACTTTCACAAATAGTTTTTTATATCATTTGTGCTGACACCTGCTGTTTCATTGATACCTGTCAATCTTATATTGCTTTTCTTTGGTTCGTCTTGCAGCTGTTGAACTGTTATTTCTTGGTTTCTTGTTATTTTTAAAAGATCCTTCCTTTCACAATCATTCACAGAATGCTGTCTTCAAGGTCTGAGAATCTATCTTCAGCTTCGTTCAAGTGGTTTTTCGATGGAAGTTTTAATTTCTTGGATACCTGTTTGAATCTGGTTTATGCATTCCTGTTGTTTCCTATACTGTTCATTCAAGGTGTCCATTAATTTACTATGTTCCTCTATTTTTTTTCCATGTCTTCTTTAGATGTGCTAAGAAATTCTTTCATTATTGATGTGATTTCTTTTTTTACCTCAGACATTGTTTCAGAACTGCAGCGGTGCCTGAGGGAGTTGTTTCTTTACTTCAGCTGCTATCATTTCAGAAATTCCAGGTGTATGCCTTCCAAGCTCGTCTGTGTCAATATCTCCTGGCTTTATTCTGGGAGGGGTAGAGGTCTGAGATTGCATTTTGCTCCTGCGTTTTGTCATTTTCAGAGCTGCAGAGGTTCACTGGAGCTCAGCCTCACTCCCAGGGTGATGTAGTAGCGGGGCAAGGACCCAAAGGTCCCTCGTACTCAGTGTGACTCCCTCAGTGGTGTGTGTGTGTGTGTGTGTGTGCGGGCAGGGTGTGATCTCCAGTGCTCCCACAGTTTTCTAGGGCTCAGCTTGGTTCCCACTCAAGTGTTCCCCAAGCTGTCCAGGTTTCATCCCTGTTTCCACTGGGGTATAGTAGTGGGTGGGTGGTGGTCACCATGTCTCCATATACTGCCACTACCCTGCCTGGTTCTCGTACCAGAAGAGAGGTAGGTATGCAGTCACTGAGTCCCATGAAGCTGAGTTTCAGCTTAGCTCCCCTGAGGGTGCGGGGTGGGGGGAGGGAG
>PVLD010036065.1:0-11263 GCA_004027595.1 Dinomys branickii | reverse complement strand
GCTCGTTTTTTGTCTGAGAAATCATTGCGGGTATGTGGGTTATTTCTGCTTTGAGCTCTTTCATGGCCTGTTGGAGTTGTTTTATTTCGGATGCAATTGTTTCATAACTTGAAGTTATGAGGCTTCCTGGTTCCCCTGTATCTTCACATTCAAAACTTGTTCTGGGTGGGGTTGAGTTTTGAGACTGCGTTTTGTTCCTGTTTTCCCATTTTTGGGTATCAGATTCAAAATGTGGAGCTATAAATTCCACAGGCAGTTCAGCAGGCAAAGGTCTGCTGCAGAGGCTGCTCCAATGGTTCCTTCTCTTTGGGAGAATGTCCCTTAGGCTGTCTGCTGAGATTTCCGCTTCTACTCCCTACCCCAAGACCTGGCCAGGGTGAATAAACAGCTCGCCACCCCAGGATTCTTGCAGATAGGCCACTCAGGTGTTCCTCCCTGGGTGGAGCTCCTTCCCCCGTCACAAAACCCGTTGGGGCGTCTAAGTAGGTCTTCCCACCCGGGAGATCCCGCAGTCCTTAAAGCTGCTTTGATGTCTCTCGCTGGGCTGAGCTTCTTCCCGATTCAGGAAAAACCGGTTAGAGTGCGCACTTAACTCACCCTGTGATCGTGCAGACAGGAGTGCCGTTCAGATGTTTTTCCCTGGATGGAGCTTTTCCCCGACTCAGAAATCCCGCCTGCCGGTTGCTGTTGCTCTGGCTCGCGCAGCGCTGGCTGCGGGGGTGGGGTTCTGAGCGGGATCCCGGAGCGCTGCCCGGTTTGGTGCAGTTTGTCCCAGAAGCGCGTTCTCTGTCGGGTTCAGGAGCTGAAGCCGTTCTTCCCTCCACACTCGCTCCCTCGGCTGGTCGTCTTCTTCCCGGAAGTCCTCATTTCTGTCTTCATATTGCTATATTTCATTGTTTAGGTGGTAATCCTCTGGGAGGTTCTCTCTCTGCTGCCTACCCGGTCGCCATCTTCCCGGAAGTCCCCTATAGTTTTTTATGTAATGTTTTATGTCCAGTTTGGAAAATTACCACTGTGACATGTTGGCAGTGTGTTTTACACCCAGCCATTCCTTTTCGACCCCAGACTTAAGGAACTATGTTCTCACGATTGATGGAGCATGACACGTGCATGGACAGCTGAATGATGTGTCGTTTAATGAGGGCTCTCTGAGTGTCTGTAACGTTTTACGTCCTTGATCTAGTGAACTTTGAACATCACCAGAAGTAATAGCACAAACTAGCTACTCTTTGGTTGTACTCATAATTTCCTTTTATTCATTTAGGTCTAAACTCTTACCCATCTGTGATATTAACCCCAAAAAAGGGGAAAATGTCTGTTTTCCATCAAGAATTCTCCTTTCCATTTACACCAAAGCAGACATTTCACAAAATTCCTAGAATTTCTCATTAAGTACATATGTATCAAGCTGAATTTGATTGAAATTAGTTTTTAAATTTGAATATAAAAGCAGGTGGTGCACACCTATAATCCCAGCACTCTGAGAGGCTGAGGCAGGAGGCTCAGAGGATCATTGCGAGTTCAAGACGAGCCTAGCCTACAAAGTGAAGTCAAAGCCCGCCTGAACTGCATAGCAAGACCCTATCTAAAATTATCTTAGTTTATCCCCACAGTTTGTCTTAAAGACTACTGTGGTATATGCTGTGTTGCCTGGCAATATGAATGGTTTTGTTTGTTTGCTCACTTGCTTATTTGCTTGTGGTAATGGATATTGAACCCTGGGGCCTTCATACTGAGCTACATTCTATAGCCTTTTTTTTTTAGAAGGTCTTGTCTCACTGTGTAGTTTAGACTGGCCTTGAGCTCACTTTGTAGCCCAGGCTGGTCTTGAACTTGCAACAATCCTCCTGCCTCAGCCTCCCAAGTGCTGGCATTACAGGCCTACGCCACCATGCCTGGCATCCACAGCCCTTTTAAAAAAAACCGTTTTTATTTTGAGAAAAGTTCTCACAGAGTCACTAATTACCTAGTCTGAGATTGAATTTGGGGTTGTCCTCTCTCAGTCTCTCAGAGTGTTAGCCTTATAAGCATACCACCACACCCATCTTGAATTAGGTGTTATAGTTTACATTTTTTTCTTTCTTTCGCTCTGGTGCTGGGTATTGAACTCAGGGCCTTCCCTGCTAGGCAAACACTACTACTGAGCAACATTCCTAGTCCCTGTAGTTCCCTTTTAATGTATGTCTTTATGACCGACAGGGTTATGATAGCGGAGGGAGCAATCTCTTTGCTTTCCCTCACTGGTGAGCATGCGTAACCTCAAATGTGGTGTTAGTGTGGTTTTGCATCCAGTTTCAGCCAGAGGGAAATAACAAATTGTAGAGTCGCTTGATCCAGTGTGTATACAGAATCCATTAATTTGAACATGCTGTCATTAACTCCCCAAAGCTAGTTGCATTTTACAAGTAGTCTGTAAACCATGCCTGTAAACCAATGCAGAGCAGAGAGTCTGCTCTGCCTAGTGAGGCATAATTAATTTCAAATGGGACATAGCCTTCCAGTGTCTTCTAAACCTGTTTTATAGAGGTTGTCAAAAAAGACTTTCCTTCCACCCAGCTGTTCCAGTAGTCACCACTTCATTTCTTAGATGACTTGCTCCAGGGGGCAAATCGTGAGGGCAGAGTAAAAGTTGCATGATTTCAGTAAATTAATACTGCTAGGCTATAATTAGTGTGTGTCGAACCTTAGTTACAAGATAGCTTCAAATGCTTGAAATCTCTGCCTCTCTCTGCCAATGCTAGCTGGTAAATACGTGACAAAAGAGCATGCCATTTTCTCCATTGTTACCATGGTGGTGTAATTAGTGTATTTAATTGATTGCCTCTGATGTAAAGTACTGATTAACTTCCTGTCTGTCTCCCAAATAAAAGCACTATGACATAGTCTGGCCTCATATCTCTGTGGCAGCATTCTCTGGCACTGCAAGGCCATGTATTCTTGTCTACCTGTAGACCATGTAAGGTGCGTTTCTGCCTCACAGCTGCACAACAGCCAGCAGGGAAAGGATTTCCTGTAGTAAGGAACAGAATTAAGAATCACTAATGTTAATCCGTTTGTCTTCCTTGCTACTTACAGCTCTCCAGATGAACCACCCTGGAAGCCAGGGTCTGTTCTTGTGAGCATTCTAGGAGACGACAGGCATGGCTTGTTTAGTACTTGCCAGTGGCCGTACTGCCTCATGCTGGTCCCTCACTCTGATGTGTCAGCTAGTGCAAGGCTGCCAAGAGCCCAAGAGAAAAGACTTTCAGAGCAATTTAAGAACTGAGGAAGTATGATTTCAAACATGAGAACGTTCTGCCAGCACCAGTGAGAAAAGACCTGTGAGGCAGAAAGGAAGAGTCCTCTTTTTTTTCAGTAAGGGTTGGGGTTCGCAGTGAGAAACCCAAGCACCTTTGTGAAGAGTCACATTCTGAGAAGGTGTATGCCAGAACCTTTGGGCACAGATACCTTCAGTCACCCACCCCACAATCGCTGTCAGAAACACCTCAGACTGCTTCTCTGCCCACTACCATGCTAGTCTGAGCCACAGCTCCACCTTACCTGCACTGCCCCAGTGGCCTCCTAACTCGTGTCACTACAGCTACGCTTGCCTCCCATGTTGTTTGTAGAAATAGATGTGAACCTGTGCCCATAGACTGTATCGTTTAATCTCTGTGTCCTCCAGGTTCTTATACCAGTCACTTCCACCTGAGGGTTGCAGAATTGTTGACTGGGCTGGAACATCCTTTCTTCCCCCTCACCACTTTACCTCCTCCTTATCCATCAGAGGTCATTAGAAACTCACTCAACAATCATGGAGGCCTTTCACCATCTCTGCATCCCAAACTGGGTCATGTGTGTGTTACATACCTCTGAAGCACTCTGTACTTTTTTCTTCACATCATTTAATTATATAATTATCCCATTGTTTGTTTTACACCTGCCTCCAGACACTCCATGAGAACTTCTGAGGAGTGTTGGGCTCACCGTCATTTCCTCAGTGCCTGGCACAGCCCCTGGCACAGTGGTATTTGTCAGCAGTATCTGTGTCAGTCAGCTTGCTGTCACTGTGACAAAGTACCTGAGAAAAATAGCTTAAAGCAGAAAGGGTTTGTTTTGGCTCATGGTTTCAGCGGTTTCAGTCCGTGGTCCCCTGGTTCCATGACTCATCGTGGTGGAAGAGTGTAGCGGGGCAAAGCTGCTCACTTAATACCAGCCAGGAGACAGAGAGGAGGAGATGGCCAGAAGGAAAGGGGGAGTCAAATGTAGTCCCCCAATCCACTCTCCTCAGGTAGGGCCCATCTTCTGTTTCCATCATCACCTCGCAAAAATGCTGTCAAATTATGATCAATAAATTAATCCACTTGGCGAATTTGAGTCCTCATGATCCAGCCACTTCCCAAAAGACCATCACCAACCAAGTTTTCAACACAATGAGCCTGGGGGCACTTTGGATCTCAATCATAAAGTGTTGAATTAATAAATATCTCCTGCTTCTCCCTGTCTTAGCTACATAAACTGGAATAGACATGCAACCCAATTTGAATCAGTCAATTTCTTCACAGGAAATGTGAAATTGTAACTAGTTTACTAGATCATGTAAACCAGAGCTCCAGGGTAACTGTCCTCCATCCACTGTGTAGCCTGAGAAGTGCAGGGGAAGAAACCTGGCAGAAAACAAGGACTGAAGTAGCTGCTGTGAGGCAGTGACAGTCTTGCCCTCTTCCCAGCATTCAGTCCTTTCCCTTGAATGGGCTTCCTGAATTTCTTCTGCTGCTAAAGCTGGCTTGGCGTGGTTTTTATTATGTGTGTACAGCCAAAAAGAAGCCTTACTACAACCAGAGAAACTAAGAACAGTGACCTCAGAAGGTGTCTGACTTTGTTAGGAGACTGTGCTGTCGCTGAAATCATATACTACAAAGGCCAGATGATTCTCAGATACTCACAAATAAAAATGACAGTTAATAAAATCTTAATTACCTTGATATCTTTAAAGAATAAAAACAGGCTGTACATAGTGGCACAACCCTGTAATCCCAGATATTGAGAAAGCTAAGTCAGGAGGATCACAAATTCAAGGCCAGCCCGTGCAACTTAGTAAGACCCTCTTTCAAAAAGACCGTCTCAAAATAAAAAATTAAAAGGACTGGGTATGTACCTCAGGGGTAGAGCACTTGCCTAGCATGTGAGAGGCCTTGGGTTCCATCACCAGAACCACCAAAAAAGAAAGAAAGCAACCTCAGTGCTGAGGAATTAGACACATCACTGAGTGTGGCCTCTCCTCGGGACTCTGGAAACCGTAAATGGCCAGCCGGGTACCAGTAGGTTACAGAAATACCAAAGTCCTGAAGTTCTGTTTTTCACAGAGTCATCAAAAGAGCTTAATGACCTTCCTACTCCCAGGGTGGAGGGATATTTGCTTTCTTTTCTTAATGAAAGGCAGATGGTACCGACGCAGTCTGCCCCGCTGTATAGCCGACATCCACCAGCTGTTTGTATTACTTCTTCTCTAGATAGCACAGCTTTAGTGAAGTCGCTGTTTCTGAGCCTTAAGCCTGTAGCTTGTCAGTCAGCTTAACCTGAATTTTAATTTCCATACATTGTTTTACTGTTTACTCTGTTCATTTTCTGTTCTTAAAAAATGGTGCTTTCCACTGGAAATATTCCATAATAGCTAGTGAGGATGAGCTCATTGCCTGTGCAGTGGCTTCCTGAATGGTCAGAATTAAGTAACATAAATTTATGGTGGTCGTGGGGGGTGTTGGTGTGACTCAGAGGTATTCCCAGCCTGCTTGAGGTTGATTTTGATCTCCAACACAGCTGAGACAAAAAAAACAAAACGATTAAGCCAATCATTCAGTCATAGAAAGAACTGAGATCAGCTGAAATATGAGCTGTGGAAAACAAAGAATGTTTTGCTAATTTTACAGATAGTGTCCTCAAATGGTAGCTTTTTAGTATAAATAAAAAATTCAGAACTGGAAATTAATATTTTGTTCAGCTCATATGTGTGAAAAACCTTTTTATTGCTTTAGTACACTACATAGACCTTTGTTTCTCTCATTTCAGCCATCCGTCTTTTGTGGAGCTCAGAGAGTTATCATGATGTATTCCTTGAACAGGGCCATTTTTCTAACTGAGCCACAATTGATTTTTTCATGTCTTAGATCTGTGAAATTGTCCTGTAGAAAACTTTAAGTAATAACCGTGTTTAATGGTGCTGTCTCCTACTGGCTATAAACTAGCAATTTAACTTATAATTAACTCCCAAGATTTTTCCCCTAATTTATTAGAAACATGTATACCTACATGATCTGACAGTCAGCCTCTAATAATGGACTTGTTAAATCATTTATTTGTAGAAATAATATTACACAATTTTTTCATGAGTATAATCAGACCAGCAATATATATATATACATATACAGGGGATTTAAAATCCACCAGACTGTGTTGTAGGCACTGCCCCATTAATTCTTGAAATCTTAAGTCCCCCCTATAAGTGGAAGTAATAGCTATTGTGCCTGTTTCAAAGGTTAGTGTGAGACTGTAATGACATGTAACAAGGAAGCACTTTCACACCACCATCTCACACCCGTTACTTTACGCCCTGTGTGTAGTAAATGCAGGGCTGATAGTTTATTCTTACAGCCCCTGTTTCCATGAACATTTGTAGAATTCTAGCTTTTATAGAGAAAATCAGCTTTCAGTGCCCTAAGCAGAGTCCCACTCCTGCCCATCTGTTTCCCTTCTCGTAAGCATGCAGAATATTCTTCTGGAGAGTGGAAAGGAAAAGACTAAAAGAAATACTTAGTTGTAGTTTTTCCTTTCTCAATCTTATTCTATGTTATCTTCAAAATGACAGAATATTTTTCCATTTAAATAGAGCTGAAGTTAACTGAAGCTCAGTGTGATCCCAAAGCTATTATTATTTGCAGCTAACATTCATTGTCATTAATACCATTATTAATTAAGTGGCATACATTTACTGAGCTCTTAATGAGTACCAGGTTGTGTACTCCATATTTTATTAAATCTAAAAAACAAGTGTAGATGTTTTAGCCCTTAGAAGAAACTTCTGTTGAGGGCTGGGGATAAAGCTCAGTGCCACAAGCACTTGCCTGGCAAGCCTGAGGTCATGAGTTCAATTCCCAGTACCAAAAAAAAGAAACCTGTTGAGTAACTGATGACAAAATGCTTTCTTTGCAGTAAAAATATTTAGTTAACATCTATTAAAATACTCCTTTAGGCTTGAACCTTCATTATATGTTTATATATATTGTGTATACATACATTAAAGGAAAATACAAGAAAAATATATAAGTTGGCCTAAAACGTTGTGTTCAGAATCCAAGTTTTCTCAATTTCTTTTTGACTCGGAATCATTAATGTTTGTGTTTTCCCTCACAATACTGTCCTTTGGACTAGGAGGCTCACTGACGACATTTCTTAAAGGAACGCTCCCCTCTTAACTGGGACTGTCTTCTAATTCCCTGGTGCCCAGTCTGCAGGCTGCCCACGGGTAATGATGACAGCATCACAGCTGCTGCTGAAGCAGTGGCAGTTGTAAGAAGCAAAGCATACTGATTTCAGAGACATTTAAATCTAAAAACTATAGTAAATGTACCTTGAGACAGGTTAATTAGGATAATTATTTCACATGTTATCTAACATGTAATAATCCCAAGAGGAAGTACTGTTATTATATCTGTTTTATAAATGAGAAACATGCTAGGCACACTTGGCTGTAGTTCCAGCTACCTGGGAGGCTGAGGTAGGAGGATCACTTGAGCCCATGAGTTCAATACAAGTCTGGTAAACTTAGCAAGACCCTGTCTCAAAAATAAAAATGATAGATGAGGGAACCAAGGCTTGGGAAGGTTCAGTAGACTGCCCACAAGTACACAGTTGGTACGTGGCTGAGGAAAAGGAAAAACCCAAACCCACGTCTGTCTGACTCTATACTCTTGCCACTGTACTGTACTGGCTTTATGTAATCTTTCCAGAGAACTTAGAGTATATATAACACTGTGTAAAGTGTTCCCCAGAGGGCACCAACCTAGAATTTTACTGAGTAAAGACTTAAGTGAGGGCCAGAGATATGGCTCAGCAGTACAGCGCCTGTCTGGCAAGTGGCAAGGTCCTGAGGTTGATTCCTAGTACCAAAAAAAAGGACTTAAATGAAAAGACTTACACAAGCATCTTCCAGTGAATACAATACACTGCTTAGCTTTTGTTCTTTTGCTTTCTTGTTTCATTCTTCCTGGTTCTAAGACTCAAATTAGGACTTGACACATGCTAAACAAGTGCTCTACCACTGAGCTGTGCCTTGGCCCTGCCAGCTGGGTATAGATCCTATGGTTCCGAATTTTTACCTAGCTGAGTGGGCCCCTCTGTGTTTTGATAAAAATACTCTTATTTTCCTAATGGGCTACAGTGTGATGCTAATGATTTTTAGACACCGTAGCTTGAATTTTATAAAAATTGATGGCATGGTGGTGTCAAGTGACAGAAAAGGGAAACTTTATTGATAGATTGGGGTGATGTAAATGAATAAATGTACCTGCTGTTCTTACCAGGTTTCAGAATCTGCGTGTGAGTGGGTGGGCTGCAAACTCCGGCATTGCCTATCCTGGCATTGCCACGCCTCACATGTGCTTATTGATTTGCTTAATGGTTTTTATTGTTTCTTTTAGTCTTGCTAGATGTGAGCTGAATATTATTGAGAAAATTTATGTATAAGTGCACTCACCAAAAGGAAACAGCGCTTGACAGCACAAAAACTGGAATCAGTCATCTCCCTGGACTTTGGGCATTGTTTCCCTGGAAACTAATGTCAGTTCTAAAGAGGGGCACAGTCTCTCCTTAGGTATTTGAGAATGTGGGCTAGAAAGGATACCATGTACTCCTATTAGGTGATAAATACAGAATAAATTGGTAAGAGAATTTTATAAATGAAGGCTGTAATCAGTCAGCTAAAGTTATTTATTGAACATATGCTATGTAACCCAGCTGTCTGTGTGGCACAATAAAACCTGCAAGGCATGGACTATTGCTTTAAGTATATAATGAAAAAAATTATAAAAAGTGTACTTGGGAGGCTGAGGCAGGAGGACTGCTGTGTGTTCAAGACCAGCTTGGGCTATCTAATGAGTCGAAGGCTGGTCTGAATTACATGGTAAGACCCTGTCTCAAAAAAAAAAAGTATATAATGTTGAGTGAGAGAGATACTTTCAAAAAATAAAGCATAAACCGAGTGTGATTGTGTACACCTGTAATTCCCTGCTTCTCAGGAGGCTGAGGCAGGGGAATCATGAGTCCAAGACCACCCCAGGCAACTTAGTGAGGCTGTGTCTCAAAATAAAAATGTCTGGGATGTAGCTTAATGGCAGGTCCTGGGTTCAATCCCCAGTATCATAAGTGAATGAATGAATGAATGAATGAAAATAAGAGAGAGAAGGGAGGGAGGGAGGCAGGCAAGCAAGCAAGCAAAGCATCCTCTTGTATTAGGGTTAGACTTCACCTGCTGTAAGAGCTCAGAAGATTCAGAAAAGTTAAATGTGTTTTCAAATCGTGAATAGACCCTGAAGTTCAGAGGACAGGGTTTGTACAAGTAGATTAAGAGGGACAATATCCCAGACAGGAAAAATTACGTAAAGAAAAATGACCTAAGCACTTAACATAAAATAAGTCTTTGTATAGAGCTACAAGTTATTCCAAGTCCTGTCACAGCTGAGGAAAGCCTCCTCTGAAACACAAGACAGTCTCAAATTGATTAGATTCTCCTTGCTGTAAGAGGCTTTCATGTTTATATTTTGTTGCTGTGAAAAAGCATTAGGCTCATGATCAGCACAGCTTGGGAAGTTTCTGTCCTATGTTCTGACGAGTCAGCTAATCTGCATCATGCTGAAGCCCACTAGAAATATATACCCTCCTTGCTTCTGTTAGACAAACCTTGATATTTTTATCATCAGTTTGATTTTTTTTTTTTGAGATAAGGTCTCAGTATGCAGTTCAGGCTGGCCTTGAGCTCACTTTGCAGCCCAGGCTGGTCTCAAACTTGCAACAATCCTCCTGCCTCAGTCTCCCGAGTGCCACCATACCCAGCCATTTTGATATTTAGACTTAGAGAATTTTCTCCCTTTATCAATTTTCTCCCTTTATCAGCAGTAGTGACAGGTTAAGACACTTTACCTCTGTCTCCAAGATTGCTTTGGAAAGATATTTGACCTAATACCAGACTCAGGAGGCTGAGGCAGGAGGATTGATATGAGTTTGAGACCATCCTCAACTACATAGCAAGATGCTATCTCAAAAAGCAAACAAAACAAAACCAAAAAAATGTATTTGACTTGGCTTTTTTTTTCACTTCTATTTTTATTTTTCTTTATTCAGTTACTCACTATGATGAAGGGATCAATAATGAATCACCAAGCCTAACATAAATTCTATATGTTACCATTATTGTTTCTTAACAGCTTTTACATCAGCCACTGCTTTGCACAGTTTGCCACACCTTTACATAATACTAGCTCATCAAGCCCAACATAGGAGTTATTTTTTTTTGTTTTTTTTTTTTAATTTTATTTTAAAGACAAAAGAATGGAGACATATGAACCAGAAAAGCCATAAACAATACAGAAAATACAAAGTTATACAGAATATAGTAGGGAATTAGAACTGGATGTTGTATTACATAGTTATCTTCACATTAGTTAACACAAAAACATTAAACGAAATACCAAATTATAGATAAGATAGTAGGGAATTTGCACTGGATGCTGTATAATATAAAGTTATCTTCATTTCTGCTAGTACAAAAACGACTGAGGAAATACAGAATTATAGAGAACATAGAAGGGAATTAGCTCTGGATGATTTCCTACATAATGTTACCTTCATCTTTGTTACTCAGGTTACACAGATGATGGCCCTTTTGATCATTCAGTTTTTCTCCTCCCTCATCTCCGTTGCCCTACCACTCAATCAGTTATCTTCCCTGTGATAATAACTGTACTCCTGGGTTTATCTATACCCCTGGATTCTCGCCTTGGGAAGAGATATAGCTGCCTCAGACTATACTAAAACATACAGGGGTGTATACAAACTGCCATGGTTGGAGGTGGGAAAGCACATATGCTCACAGCGGACCGCCCGGCTCCACCCTGTCATCGTGCTATGGGTGGGGGCGGGTCCAGACCATGTGGCTCCAGCATTACCGTTCCCCACCCCTTGCAGCTGGGCAATGGGTCTCTGAAGCTGAAGCTACGAATGCCGAAACGAG
>PVLD010036064.1:0-11264 GCA_004027595.1 Dinomys branickii | reverse complement strand
TATTTCCTCAATTGTTTTTGTATTAACAGAAGTGAAGATAACTTTATATTATACAGCATCCAGTGCAAATTCCCTACTATCTTCTCTATAATTTGGTATTTCCTTTAATGTTTTTGTGTTAACTAATGTGAAGATAACTATGTAATACAACATCCAGTGCTAATTCCCTACTATATTCTGTATAACTTTGTATTTTCTGCATTGTTTATGGCTTTTCTGGTTCATATGTCTCCATTCTTTTGTCTTTAAAATAAAATTTTTTAAAAAATGAAAAGCAAGTTTTGAAAAAGATCATTGCTGAACAGCACTCATTACTGAGCAAATCATAGGTTTTCTCATGGTCTGAATACTGAGAGCAGAACTCAACTGTAAAGTTGAAATGGCCAAGTTGATGTTTAGGTCAATTACATTCAAATCTGCAAAGAGCAACAATGACATAATGTGACACAAAATTTTGCTGTTTTTCAAGACTCTGCTGGGACTGCACCAACTAACTGTAACAATTAATAAAGTTTAAAATGTATTATAAGTTTGGATTTCACTTTCATTCTACCTGAAGTATTCCTCTAATAATGGATGTGCGCAAAAACCATTAATTTAATTATCCAAGCTCCTATGCAAGCCTAATGAACTAATACAAAACAAAGATAAGAGTTGTTTGAACTCAACTATGTCTACATGAAAAGCTCAAAAAGTCATTTTACTGAGTTTTGAAAAGCTTCTCTATCCCAACTTCTTCTAAACCATAATGAAATTTCTCAGTAATTGATTTTTCCTTTCCTCTGAGGTGTTGGCTGTAATACATGCAAATTTTAGTAATGTTTTTGTTGAAATTTTTCAATCTTTTTGATCACCAGTAATCAGATATCTTAAATTAAAATGATCCTTTTGGGACTCTGAAGTTACTTCTGAGTGTTTTCATAGATGTTCAGGTAATAAATGATAATGAATTTGTCCTTCCAAAGGAAGAAAAATATTCTTTATGAGAAAGGATGCTCAACAATATAAATAGGTTGTTTTCCTTTCAAAACAACATAATAAGAGCTAAAGAATAGTTGTTTTCTTCAATGAAATTAATACAAATCTATTTTAAGTCCAATAAAGCAAACCAGAGGCTTAAGCAGAAAGAGAAAGCTCCAAACCAAAGCGTGGCATGCGCGGATGGTACATACATGTTAGCAAAATGTGAACAAGTATGAGCAGAAAAAACAAAAATGAGTAGAACAGAATGTCCTTAGCAATCTTGTATCCAGGAAGATATACTGCAGTGTAAAATAAATTGTGAATAACATTTGGAGCTGGACTGAAGGAAATGGTAGTCAAGAAAGAGCAAGGACAATTCTGAAAGATGGAGACAGAAACAATACAAATTTAGTAGGCTCGTATAGGTTGGCTTGACTACAATCTGTGAAATCACTTCCAAGTCAGCATATATGGAAAAATGGAAGCCTGAAATAGTGTTCAGGCTTTGTGTGTAAATAACTAAATTTCATGCTTTTAGATAGGTTGTCTACGCGACACAAGAGTAGTTTGATTGAATTTTTTAGATATTTTAAGGGTTATTGTCATCTAAAATTAATTCTATGCCCATCAACATAGTATCCATTTGTTTTCATTTGTGATAGTAATTTTCCTGCTTATCTGGCCTTAGAACAAAGAATTAGCAGGCATGTAGAGAAAAAGGTGACAAGTTACCCCCATATTAAACTGAAGATTTAATTCCTGACCCCCAAAAGAAAATACTAATTTCTAAAAGATAAATTTATTTATTACCAAGTCATACATTCAAAACTTTAAAATTTTATTAGCTACTGAGAAACAGAGGTCAAAGGGCTAAATTTGCATACTAAAGTGAATAAGATCTAATGGATAATAAGCACCATTTTCAGATAAATATTAGGCTGCAGAAGATGTCACTCTTATAAATGGGAAAGTTTATAATTTAGCTAATCTGAAAATTAGAGGTTTTGAAAAGCATGAATTAACAGTCTCATCTGAAGGGACCTCTGACTTCCAAAAATCAAAAATGGAAACTCAGAGTCTAAGGAATATCAATTGGTAAGAAAATTATGTTCAGTAGGACCAGGAGAGAGGAAAACGATAAGTCTCAAACAAAAAGGGACACTGAGGGGAAGATTATGAAAAGAATGTAAGTTACTTTTTAAATAGTTCTCATAGATTTGTAGGCTGCAATCTGGCTTAGAAGCTGATTTTCATAAGATTTTACTTCTGTTATATAATTTACCGTTTGTGTGTGTGTGTGTGTGTGTGTGTGTGACTGTGTGTGTGTGTGACTGTGTGTGTGACTCTGTGTGTGACTCTGTGTGTGTGTGTGAATGTGTGTGTGTGTGTGACTGTGTGTGTGACTCTGTGTGTGTGACTGTGTGTGACTCTGTGTGTGTGTGCGTGTGACTGTGTGTGTGACTGTGTGTGTCTGTATGTGTGTGAGAGAGAGAGAAAGAGACAGAGACTGAGACAGATCATTACCCACCTGGTCCTGAGGCCCCACTAACTCCCAATCCCCATGGCCCTGGGCACACTGAATTTTGAAAAGTAGATGAGAGCCCTACATAACAATTTTAAGATAATCTTTTAGGTTTAAGCTAAATTCATTTGATTTTTGTAAGCAGGAAGGTCATCCTACAGCTACTATCTTATGCCAAGATGGACATGTTTGGGTGACTATAGATGGTAACAGAGGAAAGAATCCTCTCCCCGCTGGCTTATTAAACATGGTTGCTTACAGGAACATTTTTGATCAGGTTTTATTCTTCAGTTTTAAAATAAAAAATAAAATGTAAAGGTGATATAAGAGCAATTCCCTAGGAGCAGAAGTGGAGAAAATGATCAACATTCTACTCTCTAATTCACTGTCACTCCCATTTGGTGAGTCCACACTTGGTGCTCAAGAACACATAAACTTGGCTCTTGCATTATTTTCTAGGCTTGTATCTGTATTCTGTTTCCCATCCCAGATAACCAAAGTCACAAAATACTCATTTCTTCAATGAGCTGAGGATGAAAAGTTCTCCTACACTAGAACTGGGTGTTCACCATAACTGTACAGTTGTTTGCTGCTGAAAGCCACAGGGTTTTTAAAATTAGTGCATAAATGCATATCTAGTGAAGAACAGTGCTGCCCTCCCCTTAAAAAACATTTTACTCTAAAGTGTATGCTGCAGTAAATAAGGGTATGTCAGGGAAAGATTGGGTTTGTGCGAATATTTCAGCTCTTATTCCCTAGTTTTGGTGATTTATCCTATAACTGGGACTCCAGTTGTAATTTCACACAGATGGTGATTATGGCGTCCTTCTTGGTGCTGTTGTTTAGACTGCTTCTGTCTCAGAGATATTCATATTCCTTTCCCAACCTCAACTCCAAGAAGAGTCTTCACATTATATATTGTATGGGCATTTTAACTAGTCCAGAGCCAAATCAAAGTCTCTGTTCTGTGAAGTATCCTTTGATCATTCTCAACCATGTCAAACTCTGCCTTCTTTTAACTTATATAGAATTGTCAGGCACCTTCATACAGCTTTATCTCAATATGTGCATGTCATTTGATACTTTTTCTGTGTACCACTTGTCTAGAATGGGAAACTCTATGTTCAAGCTAAGGCAGTTTTACATCATAATACTGTGGACAGACAGGGGAGCAATAGGTGTTTAACATATACTTGGACTGACCAATTCTTTTTTGCAACTGTAAGTGGGAGAAAGTATAGGGAGAAAACTTGTCCTTGGGAGAAAAAAGGGGTCCTGTAATTATCTGATTTTACAGAGGAACACAGTATAAGAATCACATTTTCTTTTGGGGAAAACACAGGCCAAATCTGGCCTCCTGCTTTGACTTTTATTGCATCATTCAGTTCAGCATCAGAAATTGACAGTGCTACTGTTGAGACCATATCACCTTGTCTATAGATTAGTTGTGATTGTACTATTTTCTATGATAATGGGTGTCTGTTTGTCAATACGTTTTTGTACTTTTATGTTTCTAAAATAAAAAAATAAAAAAATAAAAAAAAAAAGAAATTGACAGTGACAGCAAGGACGTTCCATGGTTGTACTCACAGGGAGCAGAGAGAACTGGATGTATTTCCTCTCACAGAAGAAGGACTTGTGCATAAAGAGTGCCCAAATGGAAGAAAGTGTCTTTCAAAGACATTTATCTTGTCCTTCAGCAAGCACAGCAAGTCGCATAGGACATAGCACACAAATGACTGTCACAAGTAGTTCACAGGCTCAACATGTAGAAAGAAGAACCTCTTCATTACAAAATGTGAGCTATCATTTTCAACTTGAAGAAAATTGCACCACATATAACATCTTAAGTTAATAGATGATACAATAGATTCACTCATATAGACACTGAAAACCTTCAGAGAAAAATAAAAAATAAAAACCATGTATTTAAATTATGTGAACAAACTGGTATGCATATAACAAATATTTTCACAATCTATCTCTGCAGCGTTTAGGCAAAGCATACATTCTGCATGTTTGAACAGACTCAGTAGGGAGTAAAAGGCAATAGTCCCCTGTTCAAATGCTCGTAGGCTGAAGAATCTTAACTGCCCACGGGGAAGGAAGCACAGAATTTGCTTAAGCAAATTCTAAGCATGCCCGTGTTGTTTCTGCTCAGCTGCTTGTAATTATTAATCATATCATTGTGGCACAAGGTTGGCAGCATCAATTCTTTTCTCATCATGTGCTTTTTCCCTATGGGAAAAGAACATTTTGAAAAGTTAAAAGCAGCCAGGCTTTTCCTGTATTACTTCACCAATCAGTGATAGTTTGTGGCACTCCACTTGCTTCTACCTAACTTCAGGCTGTAGGCAGGAAACCATTCCATGTTTTGCAGTTCAGCTGTGTATGCACGTTCATGCCAAGTACATACAGTAGGCCATGTTTACTACTGAATATAAAATTTGGTTTCTGTTCATATGTACTATATCTTGGAAACAAGCAGCAGAATTTACACAACCACTTCAAAATGCTCACCTACAGATGCGGGACACCTCCCCTAACTTTGGAACCACTGCTTGAAATTACCTGTAGAACTGCTTTTCGAAGCACATTTAATACACTTACTCATAACATGCCTTATTTAGTCCAAAAATTATATTCCCAGCAAGATTGACTATCACATTTGCCAAATAAGCCTAACTAATGAATTTGTTTAAAACTTCGTAAATTGATGAAGGAAACTAGGGAGATAAATCTTTTATAAACGGGAAGGAATCCAAGAGACAAAGGGTGAGGGGAAAGGGACATAAAAAGACTTATGATGTGTCATGTACATGTACCAAATACCCAAAGGGAATAGGAACATTATATGTCTCAAACATAAACTAAAATAATTATAATGAGGATATTAATAATGAAAATCTGAAAAGGGATCTAGAGGTGGAGGAAGGGAGTGGGGAGGGAGTGGGGAGGGAATAAAACAGGATCATAATATATTGGATGCATGTACCTGCTTCTTAAGATGAAAGTAAACTTCACGTACTGCAAACATGCACTAATAAAATAAATTTTTAAAAAAACAATGAATTCAGATGTTCCACTCCTGGCCATAGATAGGTAGTTCCCCTTTAACTGTTTTGCTTTTTGCAGCTTCGTCTATACCAACTGTAGTCCAGAAATATTAAGTGGCAAATTCAAGGAATAAACAATCCTTAAATTCTAAATTATGCACTGTTCTTAATAGTGTGAAGAAATCTTTCATTGTCTTGCTCCATCTCGCCCAGGACATGTATTGCCTTTTTGTCCTGGACATTGCATAGTACGCTACCCACCCATCAGTCACTTAGAAGCTGTCTCAGCTATTGCAGTACTTGTGTTCAAGAATCCTTATTTTGCCAGATGTAGTGGCACATGCCTGTAATCCCAGCATTTGGGAGGCTGAGGCAGGATTGCAGTGAGTTGGAGGTCAGCCTGGGCTACACAGTGAATTCAAGGCCGTCCTGAACTACATAGAGAGACCCTGTCTCAAAAACAAAACAAAACAAAAGAATCCTTATTTTATGAAACAATGGCCCCAAAGTCCAAGAGTAATGATGTTGGCAACTAGGATATGCAAAGATGAGCCCTAAAGTACTTCCTACCTACTTTCAGTGAAAGGAGGAAAGTCCTGAACTTCAAATAAAGAAAAAGGAAAATCATCTGCTAAGGTTGCAAAAATCTTCAGTAAAACAAAATATTTTGTGAGATAAGCCCACATTTGTGCAAATTGTATTAATTCTATTAATTATATACGTATATATATTATATTAATTACACTTGTATTAACTATATTTCTATTATATTAATTATAGAATAATAAATTTCTGTTTCATTATTGGTTATTATTGCTCATCTTTCACTGTACCAAATTCATAAATTAAATTTTATCATAGGTCTGTACATTCAGAAAAACCACAGCACACGTAGAGCTCAATACTATCCAAGGTTTCAGGCATCCATGTGAGTTCTTGGAATGCATTTCTCACATTTATGTGGGGAATACTGTACCCATGAGAACTGAAAACATATGTCCAAACAAAGACTTGTATAAGAGTGATTATAGCAACAACCCTCATAACAGTCCTAAAGTAGAAACAACTCAGTTGTCTATGAAATGATCAATGAACAAGCAAGTTATGATGTTTCCATAGAATGAAATATTAGTCAGCCATAAAAAGAAGTGAAGTACTGATTCTCTCTACAGTGTGGATGAACCATAAAACATTGTGCCTGTCTGCCTGTCTGCCTTCCTTCTTTCATTCTTTCTTTTTTTCCTTCTTTCTTTTTTTCTTCCTTCCATTAGTACAGAGACTCAAACACAAGAACTTGTATGTGCTAAACATACACTCTACCACTGAACTATGCCCCAATTCACTACTTTGGTTTTTATGAAAAGCACATTTGAGTTTTTTAAGAAATAACTGGGGAAGAAAGGTGGTATTGGGGATCCAATTCCCTACCACGGATTCATTACCCAGCTGTCTACCCAACAGCACACAAACACAGAAGTCCACACTGTGAAGTAGCTTCACCCTTCATGATTACACTCTTCCGATTCTCAAGGGCTAATGCTCTTACATCTCCGACATCCTTTCTTCTTGGCAGACAGTGTTCTAAAAAAAAAACTCCAAAAAGTTGGTAAAAATCAGAGGCTTCCATCCCAAAATAGTGTATTTAACATTTTATGTAAAATAATTCTGGTCAAGTTAACTCCCCACAGGGCTGCTATGTACAATTCTTGCTATTTGGGAAGAAATGTTTAGTACCTTCTTTACAAATAGAAGTAATCACCACCTCTTCTAACTTTCCAGCATATTTTGTTAGTTTCTTTTATAACTAATGTTAAACTTACACAAGTAACTGCTATTTGCTGCAGAAAACTGCAGCACAGAGAATATTTAAATTAATCCAGAGATATTATAATTTAATATTTTGATGCATTCTCTCATGGATTCTCTTTCGTATGAACCTACTTCAAAATTCCAAGTCACTTATATATGTATAAGAGAGATTATAAAATCATCCTCTAACAATGTGTTAGAAATTTCCATTAATTGGTGGCTTCTATGGCCTAACACGTTGGATTTGGGTTACTCTCTATGACTTGACCAAGACAGAAAAAGTGACAGTTCGTAGTTTCCAGCCTAAGCCTAAAGAGCCTGGGCTATCTTATCCCTCCCTTTCAAACCTGCATCCAACTAAGAGTATAAACCTGAGCTTCCTGCTGAAGAATGGCAGGCCACATGAAGCTAAAAGGAATCATCCCCTGCTAACATGCCACCTGATACTATGTATAGATGCATGAGCAAGCTCAGTAGAAATCAGCCATGTGCAGATTATAAAACATAGACATGAAAAATTGATCAAAAATATAAACACAAACCTTTCTTTTCAATGAACTAATAGAAATTAGTAATATAATTATCTTAACTATCTTGTGTGTATATATACATATTTTTCCTTTTCCCTTCCTTCTTTTCTCCTTTCCCTCATCCCAGTTTCTCTCTCCTTTTAAACAGTTTCTTTCCATTTCACAATGTCTATTGTATATTTTGGATCTTATTTTCTCTCTCAACTTCTTACATTAGGGAGACAATATGATGTTTACATATGCAAGCCTAATTTATTTCACTTATGAGTATGGTCCCTAGTTATATCCATTTACATACAAAAGACTCAAGCTTATCCTTCTTTATAGCTCAGGGCACTCTATTGTATAAAAATACCACATCTTTTTTATTCATTCCTCAGTTGATGGGCCTTTGGGTTGTTTCCAAGATTTAGCTCTCACAAATTGTTCTGCTATAAACATGGGTGCCCATATATCGCTGTAGTATGATGTTTTCAATTCTTCTGGAAAAATACCCAGAAGGGGACTAGCTGGGTGGAATGGGACCTCTAGTTCTAGGTTTTTGAGGGACCTCCACACTGATTTCCACAGTGGTTGCGCCAGTCTCCACCAACAGTGGACAAGGGTTCCTTTTCCCCCACAGCCCCTCCAGCATTTGTTATTGCTGGATTTCTTGACGATAGGCATTCTTTCTGGTTCAAGATGGAATCTCAGTGTTGTTTTAATTTGCATCTCTAGAATGACCAATGATGTTGAACTTTTAAATATATTTATTTGTCATTTGTATTTCTTCAGGTGAGAAGTGTGTATTCATCTCAGATGCCCATTTTTGGATTGGGTCTTTGAATTTGGGGGGGTCTGATGGAATGTACTGTTTAATTGTTCCAAATTTAACCTCTATGCTCCCTGAAAAAATATCATTTTCTTATACAATGCTGCCCCCAAGTCAGTAACTTTAGCACCATAAAGGCACCCTCAATTATAATACCATCCTAACAGTCAGGTCTTTCATGCCACAATCTTGAAAGAACTCTAAAGTTCCTTACATTTGGTCATTTATGACCTTATCACAAGATCCCCAACTGCAGGAGGGCTGTGAATGCTTCTTTCTAAATCTCTTCACAGTATGTCTTTCTTAACTCTACGTTCTGACACTGATATATTTAATCGTTCTTCCTTTGGCTTTTCTTTGACCTTAAGTTCCTTCCTGCTACTCCCCCTGTATACTCTGAAGCCCATTGCTCTGACTCTTACTGATGCAACTTTATGTTGATAAAATGACAAAAATTGAGAGATCTCTGTCAGGATGAGTCTAAAAATAAAAGGAATTAATTTATATCCCCTAGGGAAAATTCTCACCATAGTTATAGACCCAAAACTAAAGGATTACAATTCAACATGGCCAATATTTCTACAACAGCACTCTGATTTAATACCTCTTCAGCTCCTGGTCAAGCTAATGCTCATTTTTTATATTATTAAAATGAAATGGTACACTTATATTCCATATAACTCAGACAATGTTTCTGCAGATCCCAAAGATTTATAATAACAATTTATTTCTTTCAGAATCCAACAGTTTTCAATGATTCCTGCTGGACCACTGTCTGGACGTGCTGCACAACCTTACTGAGAATTTGTGCTCATTTTATATCTCAGCCATCATCCTAAGAAAATAGGCCACTAACCCCTACCCACAAACTGAAAGGGCCCCTGGTATTTTCCCAGTTTAGCTCAAAGAAGTTATGGATATGAACACTTACTCTCTTGTCATTGACTTGACTTTGCTGGTTGGTTAGGGAGAAAATACAGGGACTTCCCATTGGAAACAAGAGAGTTAAAATGTTTATGGCCATTCTAATTATACAAAATGAGGAAAACAGATATACTTTGACAGGTGAATGGATAAGCAAATTATGGTACATCCATATTGCTACACATACAAAAATAAAAAGAATTAAATTACTGATAATGCAACAACTTGGATGAATTTCAAAAACTTTGTTCTGAACAAAAGAATCCAGTCTCAAAAGGTTACATACTATACAGGTCCATTTAAATGACATTCTTCAAAAGAAAAAGCTAGGGTGATATAGAACAAATCAGTGGTTGTCAATGGGGTCAGTGCAGAAATGTAAAGGGATAGTTTGGGAGCATATCTGGGGGATGGTGGACTGTTCAGTATCCTGGTGGTGAGAGTACTTAACATCAATCTATAGTATGTGTAAAATCCATAGGCCTGTGCTGTAAAATTATGTAAAATTTTTAATTATCCCTGATATTAATATGAGATACCCAATACTCCAAACATGTCATCCACCACAATTTCTGAGGTGCTGAGTAGAATTACTTCATTTCTAAAGAGGAACTATCATCCAATAATGCCAGTTGGCTACCAAGGTTCCCAGCAATTCCCAATCACCCAACTCCATAGATGCTATGCAATTTACCTAGAAAATTGTTTGATCATAAGTCATTCTCTCAAGAATTAGACAAATGATATTTATTTTACATTTCTTGGAATTTCTTTTCAAATAAAGCATTTGGATGATTTCTTTTCTTGGTTTGTTGAACTAGAAAGATGACAGTGAGTCTTGAGCATCATCTCTGAAGACTGTAAGGAAGAAGGTTGGAGTTAGGCAAGGTGTAGGAGAGAAGTGGGAGCAAAAACCTGCTGGGGAAGGATGGGCAAAAGGTGATGTCTGTGTGACAGAGGAGATTAAATCTTGGTGGCACAAAGGACTCCATGACATGAAATAGTAACAATATTTGTGTTTGTGGAGGAGAAAAGCATAGATTATAATGAGCAGCACCCATTAGTCAAAAAACTAGCTAGAAAGCCCAGCATGAGGGATGAAGGTCAATGCAGGGAGAATGAGCTAGGAAAGGCTAAACAGGAACATTGCACCACAAGGGGAACAAGGCTAGAGGACATCTGAACCTATGATGTGAAAGAGGAGGAATAATCAAATGTTTTCAAGGATCCAAGACTGTGACAATTGTTATCAAAAGAAAACAGGACAGTTTACAGAAACAGCTGATTGTGATTTGTTTATTCACCATCTTACTTTTCATTTGTTGGGGAAAAGAATCATCCATAATCTCTAACATTTAGGATTTGAAGAGGTGGCAGAATCTCCAAGTAGAAAGATTGTGTAGGCAAATAGAAATATGGAACCAGGATTCAACTGGGCAAGGAAATAACAATTTGCACCTCTAAAGAATTGGGAGAATAGTTGAAAGAGACTAAGATATTATGTGAGCCAAATGAACAAAATTGCTGAGAAAACCCATTTGACTAAAATTATTTTTGTCAAACATGAATATCTGATTTAATTTATAAATTTCTATGGTGAAAGTACATTATAAACATCTGTTTTAGTACTATTCTATTTTTTAAAAACT
>PVLD010036063.1:0-11267 GCA_004027595.1 Dinomys branickii | reverse complement strand
GCTTCTCTTTTTCATTAAAAATTTTTGTGATAAATATCCGTATAGGGGCTGGGGATATAGCTCAGTGGGATAAGCGCTTGCCTAGCAAGCACAGGGTCCTGAGTTCGATCCCCAGTACCGCAAAAAAAAAAAAAAAAAGAAGAAGAAGAGAAATATCCGTATACCCCACAATTCATCCACTTAAAGCGTACAGTTCAACGGTTTTTAACATATTCAGAGTTATGCATCCATCACCAGAACCAAACTCAGAACATTTTTTAACTCCTAAAAGAGCCCCAGAACTGTTAGTCATTACCTCTTCAGATCTTTCATCCTCTCCTAAATAGCCCTAGGCAGCTGCTGACCTGCAGTCTGTCTCTGTAGTTTTGCTTATTCTGGACATCTCATAGAAAGGAACCATATAATATTTGCTCTTTTGTAACTGACTTCTTTCAACTAGCACAGTGGCTTCAACTTCCGTCCATGTTGTAGCATGTAGCAGTGGTTTATTCCTTTTTGTTGCAAAACAGCATTCCATTGCATGGTTATATCATGTTTTAATTATACTTTTATCATTTGATGGGAATTTGAGTCACTTCTACTTTTTGGCCAGTATGAACACTGTCACTGTGGACGCTTGTGTTCAAGTGTTTGTGTGGACATGCGTTTTTATTTCTTTTCTCTTTTTATTCCTTAAAGTGGAAGTGCTGGCGTCTCAGTAGCTTTCCTTGTCCCTGGGACAAAATAGCCAACACCCGCAACTTTATAGCCAACACCCGCAACTTTATAGCCAACACCCACAACTTTATAGCCAACACCCACAACTTTAAAGAGAAGAGATTTGCTTGAGCCCATGGTTCTTAAAGCTTTCTACCCACAGCTGGCTGACTCCAAAGCAGAAACATCATGGCACAGGGGGTCCGCAGAGGAAAACTGCTCCTCTCGTGCTAGCCAGGAAGCACTGAGAGGGAGATATGCCTTTCCATGTCACTCCCTCAGCAGGCACCTCCTCTGACCAGGTCCTACCTCTGAAAAGCATATTCAGTTACATCCCTAATAGTGCCACCACGATCCAATAACCTTTCAAACACAAACAGACAATACGGGGGCATTTTAGATCTAAACCATAATGCTGGGTCCTCTGGTGACTGTATATTTAACCATCTGAAGAACTGACAAACTCTTTCCAAAGTGGCTGCACCATTTCCTAATCTAACTAACATATACAAAAGCTCCTGACAGCTGTCCTTGGATGCATGAAGTGAGATCTCATTGTGATTACAAAAAAGAGGTATATTCAGTTCACAGTTTGGAAGCTGAAAGTCCAAGATTAGGCGGCCTCATCTGCTCGGTCTCTGATGAGGACCTCCTGGCTCCATTGAAACATGACAAAAGGCATCATTGTGGAGCCATGTGGAAGGAGGTGTCACGTGGCAAGACAGGAAGCCAATGACTCAGAAGGGGTCAGTCTTCTTTTACAGCAACCCACAAGCTGGGTTGTTAATACAACCCCACAAACCTGACCCATTCCTAAGAGACAGCATGAATCCATTCACGAGGTTGAAAACTCCAAGACCAAAACTCTTCCACTAGATCCCACCTGTTAAAGGTTTCAGAACTTCAGCCTCACCATTCAGAAACTGAGATTCCAGCTCCTAGAACTGAGGGAAACAAATCACAGCCAAGACACTGTAGATTATCTTCCTTAGTCCTAGAGGTAGTAACTGTCCCCTGTCTTTGCTCTTATTGTATTGTGTGAAGTTTCACCCCTTTTAGTAATCACATACTTTTTATGATTTAATGATCTTTATATTAAATTTGTCTTGCATAAATCACCTAACCAGACCCTGAATGACCCAAGATTAATCTTCTTTTAATGCAACTAGATATAGTGAATATTTTCTCTTTTAAGGAATCATATCTGTGCCACTCTAAAGCAGAGTCCAATTGTTTTTAAAATTTTAAATATGCTACAGTATTGTTGCAGTGATGTCTAAATGAACTCTTTTCAAATTTCTGTGGTATTACAATATAAAAAACTTTAGTAAGCAATTTTTTAAAAAAAACTATAAAGAGAAGTTCTAAAACTGCTGAATTCCTATCATTTTGATGGAAAACCTGTAACTTTAAGTGACATTTGACTTTCAATTTTTAATTAGCTCTCATGTGAAATAAGTGCAAACAGATGTCCAATTCAGCACAAAAATAAAGTTGGAATTGGAGGCTTCATTCATTTGCAATATGTCCGTTTGACAGCTACTTCCTAATCATATTTCGTCCAGGGTGATGATTTGTCTTCACATAACAGATGAAATCAAAGTGATAGATTCTAACATAAGAGAAAATGGACCAAAGAAGTCTCTCTGGGGTTGGGGATGTAGCTCAGCAGTATAAGGACCTACCTGGCAGGCACAAGGTTGTGAGTTCGATTCCCGGTACCAAAAAAAAAAGTCTCTCTCTGGCCAAGTGTATTTTAAAGGAAACCAAGGAAGTGACACTGTTTTATCATCAGCTAGTACTGCCAAATTTATAGACAGCCAGTCTAGAGCAGGCCTGGCCACAACCTGAATGGAATTTACATAGAGCTTCTCTAATTTATTTTTATCTTGCCACTTCCTTAAAGCTGTCCTGAATCTTGCCAGGAGTCTATGTCTCAGCTCAGTGGTCTGCATTTTCTCTGGCCTTGGCTGACCTCATCCTAAGTACATGGATTTGAGTCTTAACTGATAAGGTTACTAAGGGTTTATCAATTTTATTTTATCTTTCAAAGAACAAACTATTTATTGACTCTTTGCATTGTTTTCTTAGTCTCCATTACATTAATTTCTGCTCTGATCTTAATAATTTCCCCCATGTATGAGCTTTAACCCTGACTTGTTCTTTTTTGTAGAAGCTTGAGGTTCAAGATTGGATTGTTTACTTGAGCTCACATTGTTCTTATATGAGAATTCACCACTATAAACTTCCCTTGTAGGACTGTCTTCATTGTGTCCCACAAGTTCCAGTATATTGTATTAGCACTATTGTTGAATTGTAGAAACTTTCTAATTTCTTCTTTAATTTCATCTGTGACCACTTGGTTGCTCAGGAGGGTGTTATTTAATTTCCATGTGTTTATGAAGTTCTTGTGATTTCTTTGGCCATTGATTTCCAATTTCATTACACTATGGTTTGATAATATGCATGGGATAATTTCAATTCCTCTGCATTTTACTTAAGCATATTCTATGAGCTAGTATGTGACCCATTTTGGAAAATATCCTGTGTGCAGCTGAGAAGAATGTGTATTCTGATGTTATGGGGTGGAACACTCTAGACATCCACTAAGTCCATTTGTTCCAAAGACTGGTTCAGCTCTAATATTTTATTATTGATTTTTGTCTACTAGATCTGTCTTTTTGTGACAGTAGGGTATGGAGATTCCCCATTACACTTGTACTGTTGCTTATTTGAATTTTCATGTCCACTGATATCTGTTTTACATAGGTGGATGTGCTGGTACTTGGTGTATATGTATTTATGATTGTTATCTCTTCCTCTTGTTCTCTTAACAAGTATGTAGCATCTTCTTTGTCTCTTTTGGTCAGTCTTGGCTTGAAATCTACTTTGTAAATAGAATAGCTACCCCTACGTTTTTCTGGGTTCCTGTTGCATGGAGAATTATTTTTCCTCCTTTGAATCTGCTTCATGGATTCCATTTCTTTCCTGTGTTGGATGTTCCTGGCTTCCATCATTTTCCTGATATCCTCTATTTTTTTATCTGTGTCTGCTCTAGCATGACTAACGATGCCATTCATTACGGTCACCATCTCTGTAGTTATCTGAGAGATTAATTTCGATTCAGTTTTTTTTTTTCTGGAGCCTCATTTATCTGCTTTGTTAGTTTTTCCACCTCACTCCCCTCAACTCTGATTTGCCGTCAGTGAGCTGGAAGTCTGGGATTGCACCTTGCTTAAGTCTCTTTCATGTTCGTTCTTTTTATTTTTAGTTCAGTTCCTGGGTTGATACTTATAAATTGCTTATGACAAGTAGCTTTATTGTTAGTACTTAGAACCCTTAGGAAATAATTACTTGGTACTGGCCTATAGTATCATTTAGGACCCTTAGGCAATCTCAGTCTTAGAAGACCAGGAAGAACAACAGATTAGAACTGTTATGTCACCTTGGATAAAGTAGTACAGTCAGCAACAACAACAGCATCAAATACAACCTAGAAAATGACAAACTGTCATATTAGTTTTCCACCTTTAACCATATGAATTAGATTTGTGCTTATATAACAAAATCTGAAACAAATCAGAATATTCTATGCAATAAATAAGCCTTTAGTGCAGTATTTTTCCTCTCAGGCAAAAAAACTTAAAAGGAATTAGGGGGAAAAACAGAGAAATAAAAGAGGAAGAGATTAGAAACAAGGCTAGAGTACAAAGGAGGATCACACAAACTCTCGGAAACTGGTGAAGAAGACATGAGGGAAAGAGAGAAGGAAGAAATATAAATAAGAACAGAAAGAACAATGACAAAAAATAACTAGAGACAATGTTCACCCTCATATAAAAACAAGAACAAACAATCAAGAAAAAAATAAGAAAAGGGGATAAAGAAGGGGAAAAAATCTACCTCAAAGCATGTCTCTGCTGTCACTGGTAAACAAATTGGGCTAACAGAGCCCAGATCTTTGCCCAGAAAGCCAGCGATACATTCACAGTGCAGTATGGGTAATCTCAGTAAGCCTGCACCTTTAGTTTCACTGAAGTTCAGGATGGTTTCTGGCTTTGAGGCTGGAATGCAATTTGTTCTATTTGCAATACTCCGTGTGTCTCCTGCAGTTTGAACCTGGCTCCCTGCCAGTTTGAACTCAGCTCCTTGACCCTGCCAACTTGAATTTGGTTCTGCCTCACTCTGACACTGAAAGTCACTAGATGGAGCTAGCAGTTGCTCCGAGTTCTGAGTTCAGCTGGCCCCTCTGCAAGATGGCTACCAGCCAATCGCCTTCTCCTGGGGGACAGCTGGACCCAAATAACTCACCAACCACTGCAGTTCACTGTATCCACTGCCCTGTTCCACTGGTACGCTCCTCTGGGGAGGCCTCTGGGGTCACCAGTAGTCTCTGTGGGCCTGCGTGTTCAAGCCTACCCTCCCGCACAATGACTCTGGGCTGAGAAAGTACCGCTTTCCCTCCTTGTTCTTCCCTGAAGTCTCTCTCATCCCTCTCCCTGTGGGCTTCAGTTCTCACTTCAGATCCTTGTTGGGTCCCCAGGACCCACTTCGCTCTTCTTCTATCCCCCACATTGCTATATTCTAGCTGCTGGATACCAAACTGCAGGTGCTTGCTTTGGCAGCTCATACACTAAAATTGGACACTAAATCTCGGGAAGGCTCTTTCTCTGCTTTTCACCACCTTGCCATCTTCCTTGAAGTTCAACTACACTTTTTTTTATTTTTTTATGTGTGAACGATACTTTCTTAGTACTCAGAATATCACATAATTAGGGACTATGGTCTGACTGCAATCCCCAAGGCCACAGTACTAAGAGGTGAACTCCTAAGAGGTAATTATATCATAAGGCCAGGGTCTTCACCAATGGGATTAATGCCCTTGTGAAAAATGCCCCTGGGAGCTTCTTTTCCCTTCCTTCCACCATGCAAGCCCGCAGCTTTGAGGCAAAGTGAAAGTTCTTATTAGACGTCAATTCTGTCTCACTTTGTTTTGGAGCTTGTCAGCCTCTAGAACTGTGAGCAATAAATTTGTCATTTATAAATTTACCACGCCTGTGATATTTTGTTATAATGGCCCAGATAGACTAGTTTCAAGTTTAGTTCTCAAATGTATCATCTAGTAATGTCATGGCCACCTTGAAAGGCAATATTTCTCTTGTCCTTATTTTCACTGTGTTGGTTTTTGTACTAAGGATTGAATGCAGGACCTTATGTATATATCAGACAAGGGTTCTATCACTAAGCTACCCTTGCCCAGTTCCTAAATATTTTCAAACATTAGTTTGACTACTGTTTAAAAATGTTATGTAAGATTTCGGAGCTAGGCTAGAAATTCAGAAAAAATAAGATGACCTTAATGTTTCTTTCTAAATTTAAGATATTGTTCGGATAAAGACTAAAAGCTGCAAGTGTTCTCATATATAAACATACATATGTATATATGTATTATATGTGCATATGTAAAGAAAAGAAAACCGACTGAACCAATAATTTCTAATACTACAGAATAAAAAGAGATATTAGTTTTATGTCAAAATTCTCTGGGTTAGTATTAAATATTCTAAATATGCATAATGAAAGCCAAAGTATTATCTAATGCATCACAATTCAATTTATTGAAAAATAAGCTTAGGAAAATACAGTTAATCATTATCCTCTACAAGGTCAGCATTGTTTTACAGATGAGCTAAATATAGTCATTATACTTCTGGGAAAATCAAACCAGAAATTTAGTTAGAGTCATGTGTTTAACACCTACTTTATCATAAATCAGAGGTTAAGAGCCCTACTTCAAAAATAACAGTCTTGGGTGTGACTATAACCCCAAAAGCAAATCATTGTGAAGAATTTAATTCTCCTATCTCATTAAAGAAGAGAATACACCACATTTGGAAGCACAGCTTGTCAGGAAAGACACCAGATGTCTCTTAACCTTACAATGACCCTCAGTAATTCATTGCACAGGATGCCCACATCCCCGCTATGCATTTCATTCATTATTTCTGGTCTCTCCTCCTTGTCCCATTTCATGTCAATGGGAAGTAGGACTGGATTTCACAGATGAATGAGAAAAGTAGTCTTAAATCCTATAAATAGTTTTCTCTAAAGAGGATACACCATCACTTGTGAGCAGATTGAATCCTTTACTGCTCAAACCATGCTCTTTGAAACCTTTTTTAAAAAAATAAAATAGTTGAATTGCCATGAGCTATGCTTTCTTTCTTTTGGTGGGGGGATTGTTAAAAAAATTATTCTAAAACTATCAACTAGTCCAAACAAGGATTATTTCAGGGATAAGGGAAAAAACAAGTCAAAAACAAAATTTCTGAAGCACAAATACTAGTGGTTTTCATATAAAAATTTTGTAAAATTCCAGTAGAACTTAATAATTATTGCTTACTATACATACTTCTTATCACTTTAGTTTTTCATCATTTAATAAAATTACTTTACTATTCAAAAAAATTTATGAGCTAAATATACCATTATGTCAATGAACTCTTCTCAGTGTGTCTTGATTCAAACCAAATACCAAGTTCAAGCAAGACTCCAAACTCTTCAGACACAGCCCACTGGACCTAATTATACAACAGTTTTTATTTATTATTGTTCTAGAGTAATTGTTTATTAAGGGATTTGTGCAATACATATTTATTAAGCAACTACTCTTCTGATTAGTTCTCTTGTAAGGATGATGGCTCCGTGTTCATTTTTCGACTGGGCAGTTTACATGTAGTATTTTTCCTAATTATTTATTGAATTATCAAGAGAGTATTAAATTGCATTTTCCTAATGGCTTACAACAGTCTTAAACAATGCAGCTGTCCATTCAGAAAGAGGACTTGTAAGGTCAAGTAATGACCAGGGCTTTGTTGATAAATAGGAGAGGAATCACAGGAATCTCAGGCATCAGCCAGTCTAGACTGAAATTTTCAGGCTTTTATCTTCACTCAAGAACTTGCCCAAGACATATCTCATTTAAAATTCTCATCAACTTTGAAGATGGTGATCAAGAACTCTACCAGCCTTTTCATCCCTAATAGAAAGGTACTTTTCCTTCAGATCTGCAGTTTCTAGATGGAATCGTCTTTTTCCTTCTGGCAGTTAAAATGGGGGTGGGGATGATGGTGAGGCAGAGATCATCACTGCAGTCTTTAGAGTAGGAGAGTAAAGCAGAAACTCCTGGCTCTCCTCCATCCACTTCACTAGCAATATAGTTAAAACCAAAACAATCTGAGTGTGGTTGTTTGGGTTTCCAGCAAGTTTCATTTAATTAATACAAGTGACTGAACCACTTCTAAAAAGGATGAATTCTCTGGCTGAGCAGAAACTCTTTCTGGGTAGGTGGCCAGTCTGAGGGATTTGCAGGACTACTGAGCAACAACAACCAGGCTTTCCCAGAAAGCAAAAATATTAAACTAAGGATGAAAAGGTTTTTTTGTAAATAAATAGGTCTTCCTTCTGGAGAAGGGCTTAACTGTGTTGAAGGGGGTGCTACTTAGGAAAATTTGGGTAGCTAATAAGCCTTTATATATATATTAATTCAGCTAATCTTCATAATAGTCATATAGCAAAAATGTAAATAACAATGTAACACTCTTATATGGGCTATATATATCTTTTTAATCTAATGATTTTCTTTTCAGTTTTCATTATGAACTATTTCAATGAAATGCTACACTAGCACATGATTTAAAGTTCCACTGAGATAAAATACAGTATCAGGAGACCACAATCTTGTATTTCTTTCATAATTTACATACATGATAGGAAGATATTGACAGGAATAACTCCTTTTTAAAAATAATTTCATTTTTACTATAAAGTATAAGAATTAAAATCATTTACCAAGAGAAAAGGAGCACTTCAAGATTCTTTAGTGCATACAAATACAGTGAATAATAAATCAAACATGAGACTTTAATATCACCCTCTCTTATGGTTTGGATAAATGTGTCCCTAAGTTCCTCTGTGTTAAATAAAAGCTTGGCCACCAGCCTGTTAGCAGATGGTAGAATCTTTAAGTGCTGGGTCCTAGTGGGAGGACTTTGGGTCTTTGGGGACATATCACACAAGGAGAAACCAGGATCATAGCTCTTTCCACTGTCTGTGCCTCTCAGACATCATGGCAGCCTCCTCTGCCCGGCGTTCCCTCTATGATTTACTGTTTTGCCACAGGCCCAAAAGCAACAAGACCAGGTTACTATGGACTTAAATTTCTGAAACTGTGAATCAAAATTACAAACTTTTTCTGTTAAGTAAACACAGGTATTTTATCACAATGGTGGAAGGCTGATTAACACACCATGAAAAGACTCCTCTAACTTGCAAAAGTAGGAACTTCCTACTTATCATGGTTGGGTTTGGGAACCATGTTTAAAAGAAACACACCCTGACTCCAAAATGCCTAGGCTGGTAATACAGGTCTCTACTGAAGATTTCTTGTGGACAAGTAGGAAAAAAATTACATAGTAGAACAATAAAATACAAGGATCCAGGCTTATAAAAGCCTCAGATAGCAGGACTACCAGACAAGACTTAAGGTTAACATAGACCAAAATGTACAACGTTACTGATATTTTGGTTTGTTATCATAGCATCTAAGCCTATATCTTAATTTCTTCAATCATATACCATAAAAAATATTTACTCTCCAAATACTAACTGGTAATAGGATCTGTCCGAAATTATTCTCTGTTTTTACCAACCCTGAGGCCAAGAACAATCTCATAAAAAATTTTCTGTGCCTCCAATTGTTCCTTTCCTTCTAGGGATGTCCTTGTAAGGGTGATTAAGGCTCAATCCCAACCCACTGTAACCTCATCTCAATTTGATTACATCTGTAAAGGCTCCACTTCCAAATAAGGTGACATTCTGAGATTCTTGGTAAACATGAATTTGGGGATAAGAAGGACATCATTTGTGATGTACTCAATGTTTTTATTTCCTCACAAAATTGGTTTGTTAAAGCTACAATACCCAGTCACTACTGCGATGGCAGGAAGAGGTAGGGCCTTCTGGAAGTGATTTGACTTACATGGCTTCACAAAGATGGAACTCCTCATAATAGAATGAGAGCCTTTGTACAAAGAGACATCGGAGCTTCCTCTCTCTGTCATGTGTGAGGATACCCTGAAAAAGTGGGTGCCTACAAGCCAGAAAGAGAGCCCTAACCATCAACCAGATCTACTGGTACTTCTATCTTGGACTTCTCACTCCCCATAAGTATGAGAAATAAATGTCTTTTTTAAAGCCACCTACTGTATAGTATTTGCTTACAGCAACCTGAACTGGCTGTGACACCACTCATCCAAGTACATCCCCACTATTAAACAAACACACACCTCTCAGTAATCAAAAAGTTAGAACTTTAATTTCTTTTGTTGGCCCCATCAAAATATGCTTAAACTAAAATGGATTGATAACACAGACGAGTCCAATATATTTAACATTAAAGGACAGCGATGTGGCCAATTGGACTGTTGAAGAGGTCACTCTGACCATAATGTGCAGCTTCTGACAAAAGTTTGAAAAGACATAAAGTTGGTTGTCACAAGAATCAGCCCAGAACCTGTCACCTCCACATGAACTTCCATGCATCCAGAGACTCGTTCCTAGCCTAACCTTCCTCTCAGCTCACACAGCTAGGCATGAACATCAGGAGTCTGAGAGTACTTCATCACTAGAAACATGGAGACCCAAGGGCCATGTTCCAGTCCTGTAAGCAGTTTTGGAAGCCAAGATCTGAGATGAGGTAGAAATTGTTTATAATCAAAAGTATTTATACGCAGTGGGCCCCACGGCTGCGCCACTGTGGGCCCTGCGGCTGCTCTGCTGTGGGCCCCACGGCTGCACTGCAGTGGGCCCCACAGCTGCACCGCTGTGGGCCCCGCGGCTGCTCTGCTGTGGGCCCCACGGCTGCTCCGCAGTGGGCCCCGCGGCTGCTCCGCAGTGGGCCCCGTGGCTGCTCTGCTGTGGGCCCCACAGCTGCTCCTCTGCTGCTCCGCAGTGGGCCTGGTGGCTGCTCTGCTGAGGGCCCCGCTCAGGGCACCTCATGGACTGGACCCGCCCCCACCCATAGCACGACGACAGGGTGGAGCCAGGCAGTCCGCTGTGAGCATATGTGCTTTCCCACCTCCAACCATGGCAGTTTGTATACACCCCTGTATGTTATAGTATAGTCTGAGACAGCTATATCTCTTCCCAAGGCAAGAGTCCAAGGATATAGATAAACTCAGGAGTATAGTTATTATCACAGGGAAGATAACTGATTGAGTGGTAGGGCAATGGAGATGAGGGAGGAGAAAAATGGAATGATCAAATGAGCCATCATCTGTGTAACTGAGTAACAAAGGTGAAGGTAACGTTCTGTAGGACAGCATCCAGAGCTAATTCCCTTCTATGTTCTCTATAATTCTGTATTTCCTCAATCGTTTTTGTATTAACAAAAGTGAAGATAACTTTATATTATACAGCATCCAGTGCAAATTCCCTACTATCTTCTCTATAATTTGGTATTTCCTTTAATGTTTTTGTGTTAACTAATGTGAAGATAACTATGTAATACA
>PVLD010036062.1:0-11268 GCA_004027595.1 Dinomys branickii | reverse complement strand
GGGGACCTGTTGCATGGAGAATTGTTTTCCAACCTTTAACTTTCAACCTGTGGATTTCTTTTTGAGTAAAATGTGTTTCCTGTATACAGCATATCATTGGATTGTGTTCCTTAATCCAGTCTTCCAATCTTTTCCTTTTGACTTTTGAGTTGAGGCCATTTACATTAATGGTTATCATGGTTATATGTTGGCTTATTCTGGTCATGTTATTTACTTGAAGTTTTCCTTCTTTTGCTGACTGTTTAATTATTTGTTCTGTTTAGGGAGTTATTTCTGTAGCTGTTCTTGGGATTGTGGTCTCTTTTTTCTCTGTCTAGAATATCTTTTAGTACTTTTTCCAATGCGGGTTTGGCACTCATGAAGTTCTTTAGTTCTTCTTTGTCGTGGAAATATTTTATTTCTCCATTGAATTTGAGGGATAATTTTGCAGGATACATCAGTCTGGGTTTGAAGTTGTTTTGTCTCAGAATCTGTAGATTATGGTACATTTCATTTGTTTTGTAAACACTGAGGTTTTAAATAATTAGTGCACCATTATTTTTTAGAGCAGCTCAAGATCTGTAGAAAAGTTGAGCAGAAAGTACAGTGCTCCTTTACTGCTACTCCAGTTTTCCTTAATGATTTTTCTCATTGGAGTAAATTATATATGAAATAAAATTGATCAATATAGCCATTTCAATTATACAGTTTAGTGGTATTAAGTACATTTACATTTTGTTGATCAATCATCACCATGATCCATTTTCCCTTGATCTTCTTTGATAAGGCTACTAATCCTATTCATATGAACTCTGCCCCCTGACTTACTCACCTCCAGAAATATGCAGAGATGGATGCTTTACATATCTCTGACAATATGATTCAGTATCTTCAGTCTATTGGCAATTTCACACCAACTTTTCCCTGTATATTTCTATATCCCTACCTAGCATCACATTGTACTGGTCATGCACACTGATCCAAACATGTCCATATAACTCTAAATGATCTCTCTAATACATAATACAGCCCTCACATCACACAAAGTTTTTTCAGAACCTTGTTATATGAATTCCCTCTATTTAATCTGCCCAACATAGAGTAGAAGACACATTTGTGGGTATACAAGTGTGAACAGTGGCAGATGCTGTCTTAGTCTATATTGTGCTGCTATAACAGACTTTCAGAATAACAGACTACAGCCTGGTGTGGTGGTGCACGCCTGTAATCCTAGCACTTGGGAGGCTAAGGCAGGAGGATCATTGTGAGTTCAATACCAACCTGGCCTACAAAGTGAGTTCAAGGCCAGCCTGAGCTGCATAGCGAGACCCTGTCTCAAAAAGACAAAAAAAATAAAAATAAAAGAATAACACACTACATATTTTATAACAGACACTTATTTTTCCTGACTCTGGAGGTCCTGGTCCAAGAGAAGGTGTGAGAGAGAGAAAGAGAGAGAGAGAGACTGTTGCATGTAGCATATAGAAAAGATTCATATAGCACAGAATCTTTACCAACAATGAAACTACAACTATCATGAGAACTTTTAAATATTTTGTTCTAAGACCTTATACCCTGTCATGTCTGGTACCTAAAACAGACTATTCCAATATTATTGCAAAAATAGCTTCAGATCAATTAGACTCAAAGTTTTCAGAAATAGGTAGCTTTTATTTGTGTACAGAACCTATTACATGATAACAGAGAATGTCTGCTCTTCTTTCATAGGGTAGCCTTAATTGTTACTCCAAAATAAGCTGGAAAGAGGAAGGTACACCTCCTCTTGAAAAGAAATCATTATTGCTATATAAACTCAGAGTCTGCATACTATTATAAACTACAGGTTTCTGTTCATGCCTATTCTACATTAATCAACTATAATGTTCTTTGGAACAATGCCTGCATGTTGAGCATGTTAACTTTTTGAGATATCATTACTTTCTAAAACTGAATAGAAAAATTCGTATAGGATAAAAATTAATCATCTACATTTCTAATGTTAATATTTAAAGTTGTGTTCAAGATAGAAAATGTTTCTGCAAAAGTAGATTACAGAAACATGCATAAAGCTTGTAAGCATGCAAATTTTATCTTATGCTCTTCAATACAGATCATCAAGGTGTAAATTAGCATTGAAATTTAAAATGAGAGAGCCAGTATTATCTAACAAGTAAGCCCAATGACCTGAAGTAAGAAATGATAATTTATATAATTGGGCTTTCCTTCTAACAAAGGAGTGGATGGAACCCCAGTGTTCCCCAGCGTTAATGGCATCAACCTTTCTCATTCATTCAAACTGAATTCTCACTTCTTTCTTACTATATAATCAATCAGCAGATAATTTCAGTACACACTAACTCAGCACCTTCTCTTACCTCTTTAATAGCCTGCCACTTAGGCTCTGAGGGTCAAGTGTCTTGCTGCCTAATCAATCTCTTTTTCCACACTTTGGACAAATAATCTATACTCATCCAGATATAACTTGAAGCCCTCAGTAAGATAAGCAAAAAGAAATTTGGCCATATACAGCTTGCTAAATACCAACTTCTATTGCCCATTTAAATGATTTTCAATTAGCAGATATTTCTACCTTTCATAAGGCTTTGCATCTGTTATTTCTTCTACTATTGCAAGAAGATGGAATATCTAACAAGGTACGTGTTATTGCATGGAGGATACTCCTTGTGGAGTGAAAGCTACAAGTCTAAGAGCCAAACCAGAGAAGGTGGTAAAATTGATCAAGGTAAGTAACACTGGAGTCTGACTTTTGATTCCAGAAAGATAGAGTAGACATGGTTTCTCCTCTTCCTACCACTAAATACAACTGAAAACACTATATAGAAAGTATAAAGCAAAAAGAAGATTCATGAAGGGTGAACAAAGGCATACAGATACCTAGGAACTTTGAGGCCAAAAGAACAATAGTTGGTGAGTTCCTGAGTTTGTCTTTTTGCTCCATATATTTCAAAGGGACTGGAAAATCCAACAATTCAGAAACTGCAAAAAGCACAAATAAAACAATAGCAATAATAAAGGTCTGCTACCACCAGCCAGAAGATAAGGAATAGTATGGTTTTGTTAGAGAGCAGTTTTTCAGACAAACATGTTCTATTTCCAGCAAAAATAGAAAAACTGTAATCTTACCCTATCTGTGTCAGAAAAGAATATGTGGAGAGGACGGATATCCACTTCTTATGAAGCTATAATGAAGTACACACCTCTCTACATTTTTATTGGTATTATGCCAGGGGAAAAAGTAAAAAGCTGGGACTTTCATTCTAACTAGGTGTCAGTACGGGACCACTGCTTGATCAACAAAGACTATATGGGGAGGCTGGATTTCCACTTTCATCTGGCAACAATGAGATGCATTGTCCTCTCCTTATGTTATTTATCCAAAGGGACCTCATGAAGAGTTGACCCTCTCACCAACTACTAGGGGCAGCAGTAAAATGACAATCACTCTAGCCATGAAGAATCTGTGAGGAGCAAACCACTCAGGTATCAGTAAAGGAAAAGTGGTGAATCTGGACCTTTGTCCTACCTGACAGTGAAGCAGTGCCATTCACTTTCACCTTCTAGAGTGGTGTCTGGTAAAGTAAATTTAAATAAAATTTTTAAAAACTTCCAGTGTTTTCTAATTCCAACAGTGTCCATGTTTCTATCTAAACTTACTCATCATACCAAAAAGAAGTAATATCTCCAACCGTATGAATAAACAATCAGTAAATGATGTCAACATAGACACAACAGGGATGTGAGAACTGTCAGAGATTTTTTTAAACAGGCATTATAAAAATACAATGGTTAGAAATATACCTGAAGAAATGACCAGTTAAAAAATCTGCAGATTCAAGATGCTGAGTATGCATGAAACTGAAAAAAAAATACATACCAAGGCATATCGAAGTTGAAACTCTGAAAACTAAAGACAAAGAAAAAGTTCTGAAATCAGTGAAAGAGAAATAACACATTCATGATTAGAAGCTAAACTATTCTAATAACATGGATTTCTCACAGAAACTGAGGAGACGTGAATGAAGTAACACAACATTTCTAAAGTGTTAAGGCAAAAATGTCAAGCCAAAATCCTATACCCAGCTAAAATAGCCCTCATGAGTGAAGGCAGAAGAAAAAGATCCTCAGATGCAGGAAAAATGAGAACTTGCATCAACCTGCCTACTATAAAACAATGGCCATGAAAAATCTCCAAACATAAAAGTAATAATAAAAGAAGGAAACTATACCTAGAAGAAATGTCTAAAAAAGTAGTCATTATCTAAAGAATTCTCCATACTATTAATAAACTTTCTCACTACAAGAAATTTGTTTACTCACAGAAAAAAAATAAACAACAAAATATAAAATGAGAAAACATGGAAACAAAATGAAACAAAAACCTCTCAACTCGTCCAAAGCAAATCTATTGAGGGTCATTGAAATCAAAAGCCATTGAGCTGAAATTTCTGAAATGTTAGCAGTGGAAGTATCAAAGCAGATGAATGAAACATTTGATGAATTCTAAGCAGATATAGTTGCACAGGTTATGAAAGAGGTGATGACCACAACGAAGAGCATAGTAAATATAGAGCAAATACTGATAAAAAATAGATCTGAAGGGAGACATTGAAACCATGAAGGCCCATCTTGGTTACTTTTTTTGTTGCTGAGAGAAAACACCTGCTACTCAAAATTCAAGTTGGAAAGGTTTATTGTAGCTCACAGTAGAGATGTCAGTTCATACTTGGCTGGCTTTAAGTCAGAGTGGCATAACAGAAGGACATAGCAGGGGAGAAATAGTTCATGGCAGACAGAGGGAAGCAAAGCAGAAAGCAGCAAGTAGTGAAGCAGCCAAGTAGAAAGTGACAAGCCACAACAACGTAGCCCATTTTCTGGCCCTTAAATTATATTCAGTGTGGGCCTTCCCATTAGCCACATTCAGAGCTTTGTAAAACCAACTAGTGGACGAATTCATTCACCACACACCCTCAGTCCCAACATCACCCACTGTAGATCCAGCCAACTCTGAAATGCCTCAGAAGAGAATATGGGGGAACATCTAGAGAGAATCCATAACAATAACTAACACAGAAAACAACAGGATTCCATAACACAGTATCAAAAAGAAACCTTACAGATTCAAAATTCTATTCAAAGTATACACTTCAGATTCATTCAGTATGAATATAGAATAAGTACACTTGATCCTCCCCTCCCAAATTACCCAGGTGGACAGAACTTGAAGCCAAGGCAAAAGACTACAGTTAACCATGTTCAAATCAACCTGAGATCTCTACATACACAATAATCTCTTTCCACTATTAGCATCCACAAACCTCAGCACAAAATAAAACAATAGAAACATAAGAGGACAAAGAAACAAAATCCATCCTTTTTTTTTTTTTTTGGCAGTACTGGGGATTGAACTCAAGACCTTATGCTTGCCAAGCAGGGACTCATTCCACTGAGCTATCTCCCCAGCCCAGCAAAATTCATTCTATACCTCTTCTATCCCATGAAACCAATGCAAGGAGCACTAAAGGGCCAAAGAGCATAAGCCACACACCCATAATACTAAAAATGAAAACAGAGGACAGTAGAAAAAGATCAAAATATCATTCATTGGGATCACAGAAGATATAAATAAACATAATGAAAGTAAAATATACAGGGCCTTTCAGAAGACACTAACAAAAAGTTACATGAGCTAAACAAAATGACCCAACAATATGAATGACTTGTTTAGCAAAGTGTTAGAATACAGGAAATGGTTTCAATGCAAAATGTAGGAAATTAAAAATTATATTGAAAGTAAGGGCATCAGAAACAAACAATATGATTGCAGTAGCTCAGAACTAAATGATGGTGCCTTGAAACAGCAACTATATAAAGTCACGTTAAAAGCAAGAAGACAACATAAAAATGGGTCCTATAGCTGTTAGATTACACAAAATAGACTAAACTAAGAAAAATTGAAATGAGAAAAATCAGGATGCAACAACTTTTCAAACAAATAATGATTGCAAACTTCACAAATATAGGGAAAGATGTACATGTAGGTGAGGTAGGCATATAGAATCCAAATAGCCATGACCAAAAGAGAACCTCTGTGCATATGACATTCAAAGTACAAGAAGTCCATCACAGGGACAAAATCACAAGAGCTTGTAGAGAAAGATGATAGTGAATCACATATAGGTTAACCCATTAGAATTACAGAAGACTTTTCTACACAAACCTTAAAATCCAGGAGATCTTAGAGTGAAGAGTTTCAAGCCCTGAAAGATAACAACCTCTAAACCTGACCTATGTATCTTGCAAAACTTTGTTTCGAATTTGATGGAGATATATGCCATTTCCATGACAACAGCATCTCAAGAAGTTCATGACCATCAAAAGAGAACCACAAAAGTTTCCCAGGGACATGCTAGGAATGGAAAATGAAGCAAAAAATGCCAATTAATAAAAAAAAATGAACACATTTGGTGGGTCAGCAGCTCACCAAAAGGAAACAAGAGATAAAGAAATCAGCAAAAGTGAAAAAGTGAAATAATAGGAAGAAGTCAGTATCTTTCAGTGATTCCTTAATCAAAATGCAGTTTGTCAAAAAGAACCAAGAAACACCAATGAGATGCAGATTGCAAGAAACAAATTTAATTAAAAACAAACTAATGAATTAAAAGTGAAAAGATGGAGAACAATATTTCATGCAATTGGATTCCCCAAATGCAGAGGCATCTATTGTAAGTTCAGACAAAGTGGATTTCAAGCCAAAAATGATCAGAATAGACAAAGAAGTTCATTAAATATTTTCTAAGGAATAATTCAATAGGAAGAGATAATAATTATTAATATTTATGCAAAAAAACACAGTTAGCTTCATAAAACAAATGGAAATGAACATGAAAAATAAAATAAAAAACAATAAAATTTTAGTTGGGGACCACAATACCACACTGTCATGAATGGACTGATTAGTTAGATCAAAAAATTAACAAAGAAACATCAAAGTTAAAACAAAACTTCAAACAAATAGACTTATTAAATAGATACAGAGTTTCCATTCAAATACAATGCAATATACATATTTCTTAGCAGCACATGGAACTTTCTCCAAAATAGACCACACAGTAACCCATTAAGCATGCTTAAGTAACTGCAAAAGAACCAAAATTATCCCATGCATATTATCAGATGATAGTGCAAAGAATCTAGAATTCAAAAGCAAAAACACTCCAAATATTATGCAAACACAGGAAAATTAAACAGCACTCTGTTGAATAATCAGTGGGGCAGAAGAAATTAAAGAAGACATTAGACAGTTCCTATGAATAATTGTTCAAATATGACATATCTGAATCGATGGGACACAATGAAAGCAGTCCTAAAAGGGAAGAATAAGCAGAGAATTCTCACATCAGAAGAATAGACCAAAATCAAATACATAACCTAATAATGCACATCAAGATCCTAGAAAAACAACAGCAATCCAAACACAAACCAAGTACAAGGAAGAAAACTATAAATATCAGAGCAGAGATAAATGAAATTGAAGCTACACACAGTAATACAAAAAAATCAATAAATCAGTTTGTTCTTTTTCTTAAAATACGTAGACAAACCTTTAAACAGTCTTGCAAAAATAAGGAAAGAAACCATTGAAATCAGTGCAATTATAAATGAAAAGGCAAAATTGTGGCAAATTCTGCTGAAATCCAGAAGATCATTAATAACTAATTTGAGAAACTGTATTCTAATAAAGTGGAACATTCGGATAAAATGGATGTCCCTAAATATGCATCAACTACCAAAGCTGAAACAGGAAGACATAAAAATCCTGAATAGTGAATGCTAGCCAAGAAAATTGAAGGAATAATGAAATATCTACTAACTAAGAAAGCCAAGGTCCCAGTGAATTCACTGCCAAATTCTACAAGTACTTGAGAGAAGAATGAATTCCAATACTCCACAAACTCTTTATGAAATTTAAACAGAAGCAGTACTCACAAAGTCTTTCCTGTAAGCTAGAATTACCCTGATTCCAACACTGGAAAACAAAAAAGCCAAAAAGAGATCTACAGGTCATTCTCATTAATGAACATAGGTGTAAAAATCCTCAATATGGCAATGTCAAAAAGAATACAACCAATCATCGGAAAGATTATATGTCATGAGCAAGTATATTCCAGGAATAAAGGGATACTTCAACATATGCAAAGCAATAAATGTAATACAGCACACAAACAAAAGCAAGGACTAAAATGATATGATCACCTCAATAGACACAGAAAATCTATCTGACAAAAACCAACATCCATTTATGAAAAATACCATGAAGAAAATGGGTATGGAATCTTTTTGTCTAAATCTCACAAAGTGCATCTGCAACAACTCAATGTCTAACAACATACTAAGTGGAAAAAACCTAAATTTTTTCCCTCTGGGAAGAAAACAATAATGGCCACTATCACTGTTCCTGCTCAATATAGTTCTCCAGCATTGGCCAGAGCAATTTCACAAGAGAGAGTATTAAAAGGGACATGAAATAAGGAATAATTTAAATTATGATTGCCATTGACATGATCCTCTACATAATAGACCTTAAAAATATCACCAAAAGACTAATTAGGATTAATGACCAAATTCAATAGTACAGCAGCATACAAAGCCAACATTTGAAAATCAATACCATTTCTGTACTTCAATAACAAACTCTCCTAGCAAAGATAAGGAACACAATACCTTTCATAACAGAATCAAGGAAAATGAAATGATTAAAAATTCACCTAAACAAAGAAGTGAAAGACTGCTGCAATGAAAACTGCAGTACTCTGAAAAAGGAAATGAAAGATGACATCAGAAAATAGAAGGATAGCCATACCTATTCCTCTATAGGAAGAACCAAAATAGTTTAAAATGGCTATATTTGGAAAACTTTTACACAAATTTAACAAAATCCTAATCAAAATCCCAATACTACACCGTAAAAAACTAGCAAAAACAATCCTAATTATATATATATATATATATATATATATATATATATGGAAAGAGAATAAATCTAGAATGACAAAAGCAATTCTTTGCAACTAGGTCAGACGGGCATCACAATACAAGACTTCAAGTTGTACTACAAGCTATGGTGAAGAAAATAGCAAAATATTGGCAATAAAGAGAATTGTAGATCAACTGAGCAGGATAGAGGATGCAGACATAACTCTAGGCACACTGTAATACCATGTCTTTGACAAAGGAACCAAATGTTTTCACTGCGGGAAAGGTAACCTCTTTATCAAATGATGCTGGGAAAGATGTCTATCCATATGCTGAATATTAAACCTTGACTGATATTTCTCACCATTCACTAAGATCAAAATGCATCAGAAATCTAAACTATTTTAAAAGACTCTTTCAAAAGTAATTGTTATTGGTGCATGTTTGCCATATATAATTATCACGTTCATCATAGGGAATTTGTACCTGTACATAATATATTTTAATTTCCTTTTATCCATTTCCCTCTCATCCCTTTACCCCTTCTTCCTCTCTTCATTTACAAAACTTTGCTCCTACCATTTCCCTAGTCCCTTCCTTTGCTTACCCCATTGCCTCCCTCATTCCTCTTTTCATTTAACATTTTCTTCCTACTTCCCCACATCTGTCCTCCAATTTATTCTTCATTTATCCTTTGGGCTTCTTACACAAGAGAAACAATGCAGTATTTAAACATGTGTGTCTAGTTTATTTCACTTAAAATTATGTTCCCGATGTGTATCCATTTACCTAAATTGTATCAAGTATATTCTTCTTTATGGCAGAGTACTAATCCATTTTATGTTAAGATGTTTTTTTGTAACCCATGCATCCATTGATGAGTATATGGGCTGTTTTCAAGATATTATTATTATGATTATATATTAATTACTATAAATTGTGTTGCTATAAACATGGGTGTGCATATATCTCTGTAGTATGATGCTTTTTAACTCTTTTGGGAAATACCAAGAAGGGGAATAGCTGGGTCAAATAAAACCTCTAGCTGTAGTTCTTTGAGGATTCTCCATACTGATTTCCATAGTGTTTGTACCAATTTACATTCCCACCACTAATGGAAAAGGGTTCCTTTTTTCTCCATAACCTCACCAGCATTTACAATGTGTGATTGCATAATGCTGTTCTTTCTGGAGGTGGAATCTCAGTGTCATTTTAATTTGCATTTCTCAAATGATAGTGATATTGAACATTTTTTTCATACGTTTATTTGATCAAAACAGAAATATTTCATGTACTGGAGACAAATTATGTAAAACTCTTAAAGACATAGCTGTAGACAAAGAGTGTAGGGACTCAGTGATCTTTTGGTGGTCCTTTGGAGAAAATGGCTAGGGGATTTAGAAATAAAGACAAGAGACAAAAGCTGGGGTCAGGTGGAGTAGTCTCTTTACCGGGTGGGCAAGAGGACTAAACAACAACAGCAGGGGTATTTATTTATACTCTTGCAAAGTTAGTATGATGAGACACAAGGTTGCCTAGAGACTAATGACTGAAATTGTCCAAGCAGGATGCTTTTCTCAAGACTGAGATAACTTGACTGCTTTAGGAACTCTGGCTCTGTCTTGCCCTAACACATATGACCAATTTTCAGCTTTAGACACTCCCTACAAAAGATTTTATGAATAGAACCCTGGTTTCACAAGAAATAATACCAAGAATCAACAAATGTGATCACATGAAATTAAAACCTTCTGCACAACAAAGGAAACTACCAACAGAGTGAAAGAGACAACCTACAGAATTGGAAAGAATTTTTGCCAACTACTCTTCAAAGGGTTAATACCTACAATATGTAAAGAACTCAGAATTAGGTTCCTCAGTTTTAAAGAGCAAATAAAACAAGGCATATGTGAAATAGACACTTCTCAGATGAAGAAGTACAAACATCCAACAAATACATGCAATAATGTTCAACATCACTAGCCATTTGAGGAATATAAATTAAAACAGCATTAATATTTCTGCACACTTGAGAAATAAAGGGTATGCACGACAATTGACCAAGAAGAAAAGGTTTAGAGGCTGTGGGTAAGAAAGAACTTTTCTTCATTGTTAGTGGGTTGTATACTTGTAAAACCACTAAAGAAATCAGTATAAAAAATTCACAAAAAACTAAAAATAGAAATTCTATTTGACCCAACTATTTCCTTTCTGCCTGTCTTCCCAAGAATTAAAGACATCATATCACAGTGATGTATGCATACCTACCTTTACACTACCTTTCATAATCTCTAA